>JANBQA010000403.1:0-15710 GCA_027576955.1 Dimargaris xerosporica
GCCGTATCATGTATGACGGGTATAGGAAACTGCGGTGAATGGAGGCAATGGCGTACCGAATTGAGTGGGCCGTGGCCTGAAGCATATTGGCGCTGAGGAGTAGCAAACACCTGGCTCACATGAGCTTGGGTGGGACCAAGGATATTGGCGACCACCTGGCATGAGCGGTGCAGCACCGAGCTGAACCGAGAGGGCTTGCGAATATTGAACGAAATGATGGGTGGATTGAGCGAGACCGAGGTAAAGGACCCGACCGTCATACCAGCGACCCGCTGGGTGTTGGGATCAAGAGCCGTCAAGACCACCACTAGTACCCATGTCCGGCCATAAAATACGTCCAGAGGGCTCAAAAATTTACTATTGAGCGTAGCTGCTCGTAAGTGAAATTGCCACTAAAGCCAATAGAGATAAGGCACAGATAGTTCAAAAACAAGCCATTCGTAAGTGTACCCTAGGAATCTCTGGGTACGCTCTCTTGAGCTTGGTGTCGTACCTGGTGTGGGGATAGTTCGCAAGACGTGCCGAAAATGGTGTACAAACCGTAGCGAGGAATTAGATGAAGCGGTGGTGTCATTGGTTTTTGGATCGGTTTCGTTTAAAGTATTGGGTTCGGATATATCTTATGGTATGGTGCGTGAGGGAAACAATGATTAAGTCATCAATATCTCCATGCGTTTGCAATGGTTAGCCAAGTATGGTGGCTTGTCGCTGTAGCCCGCCACAAATGCAACCTACTTTACAAAAGTCCAGGCCTTATTTCTGAGTTGAGCTACTCCAACGAATAGTGGTTATCACCGCTATTAGCCAGACTTACCCCGCTGCCGTGTATTACTAGTTGAAAGTGTACGGCGTGCATTGCGAGGACATAAACCAGCGCTACTGCATGGATGGGTCGTTGGCAACAGAAAAGTCCATAGAAATGCTCGGTTGCTAATGGGCTGTGAACACCAAGCGGCCAACTGTGATACCCCGAAGCTGTGCCGCAACAGGCAATACGGCATCGCTATTGCCGATTAGCACAACCATAAAAGGTTGAATGCGAGACTAGTATAGACGAAGGCTACACGCAATTCGTACAGCCTTTCAGCATTGACTGAAAAAAAAAACAGCCAGGCCAAACGGACTAAAGCTAGTTACCATTACAAGCAAATGGATTCGTGGTCCACAAGTGGCCTTCACAAGAAGCGCCAAAACTTGTGTCGAAAAATTTGGCGTTCGACCAAAACGACCTAATTCTATTAGTAAGGCTTTGCAGAAACTTTATCGTGTGATGGGCTTATAGCTCAGTGGTAGAGCAATTGACTGCAGATCAATAGGTCCCCGGTTCAAATCCGGGTGGGCCCTCACTTTTTTTGCTAACACCACGCGAAAAGATTCGTTTCGAAATTGCGCTTAAAAATGAAATACTCAAATGAGCATTGTGATTGGCGACCATGCCAAGGCGTTGCCGCGTTATCTCACTGCACGTTGTGACGTCTTTGTTTTTTACTTCACTATTTAGCGACTTCACGACCATGTGTGGCATTCAGGTATTGATCGGGCCAACCACACCCTCCACACAGGTCACCGCTAACTGGGCACGTTTAAAAGGGGTGACCGCGCATCGTGGTCCCAGCGCCCAGCGTGAGATCCACCACAGCCCTACGGCTCCCCAAACAGCCACTGGTGCAAAGAACGTACCGTTTCTATGGTGGTACGCTGCTGTCCTACACTTGCGCGGCGCCCATCCCGTGCCACAACCGCTCCAAGACACCCACAACCGCTGCTTCAGCTGGAACGGTGAGGTATTTGACCGCATTCCCGTGGCTGTCAGCGAAAATGACACGCAAGTGGTATTTGACCGATTGGTCGGCAAATTAAACCTGGTGGACCCCACAGCCGCGGTCACGGTTTCACCCGTGGTGCAAACGTTGGCAGCCGTGGACGGCCCGTTTGCGTTTATCCTATGGGACGCCCCGGCTGGCCAGCTGTGGTTTGGCCGGGATTGTTTAGGCCGGCGGTCACTGCTTTGGCATTTACCGACTGTGGACGAACCGTATTTTTGGTTAAGTTCGGTTAGCCATCGATTAATATCAGGCACTACACCATGGCCCGAAGTCCCGGCTAAAGGATTGTTTCGGCTGGATCTTGCAGCATGGTGGTCCAAACAGCCATTCGACGATAGCCTCTATTATTACCCTTGGATGGTACCAGGCTCTGCACTTGATGCCCCACTGTCCCCGGTAAAATTGTTAGACAATATATCAGCCCACGTAACTTCCCTACACGCAATGCAATTGCCCTTTCAGCGCGTGCTGCGCGCTCTGCCGACACCTGATGTTATGGTCGGCCCCTTGCAATGCTTAGATGATGCTGCACCAGACCCATGCCAGTGGGCACTGACCGACTTGGTGTTCCCGCCAGAAATGACACGCTGCGCTCAAGCGTTTATTGATTGCCTGCAGCAAGCAGTCCAACGACGCATCGAATCCATTCCGCCGGTATCCGATACCATCAACACTCTGCCATCGTGGCATCACCTGCCTCACCCAGTAATGGCACCGGTCCGATCGTGCAAGGCCGCACGACCACGCGTGGCAGTGTTATTCTCTGGTGGTGTTGACTGCCTCTGCATTGCAGCGTTACTGCACCGCGTGCTGCCCGCCAACGAGCCCATTGACCTGATCAATGTGGCCTTTGAAAATCCTCGCGCCATCGCTGCCAAGTCAACCAAGCAACAAAACAGCGGTCCAAGCCCCAACCTGTCAGAGCTATTCCAGTCCACAGCCACCGTTAGGCCTATTGACTGTGGCCGAAGCGAATACCAGCAGGTCTTTGATGTGCCCGACCGAAAGACTGGACGGGCCAGCGTTCAGGCACTCAAGGCCTGGGCTCCCAAACGAGATTGGCGGTTTGTAGCTGTCAATATTCCTTATAGTGAAATGGAACGCTACCGCGACCACGTGGTGCAACTAATGCGCCCCTGCGATACAGCCATGGATTTGAGTATTGCTCTAGCAATTTGGTTTGCCGCTCGCGGGACCGGATGTCTGGAAGATATCGACGATATTCAGCATGGGACGAGCCAACGTCTTCGATTGCTGCCGTATCGCTCCTGTTCTCGGGTGGTTTTACTGGGGATGGGCGCGGATGAGCAGTTGGGCGGCTACTCGCAGCACCGTGCCCAGTTTCAGCACCACGGGTGGTTGGGTGTAATCGAGGAGGTAGGTGGCTATTCTCAGTGGTTGTATTTGATTGGTGTTACTTCACGCGATCAAACAACTTCATGTAGCACGCTGACGTTTATAGCACACCTGTGTCCACCACATACTACATGCTATTGTTGTCATTATATCTGGATTCTGCTCATAGATGCAGCGTCAGCTCGACCGGATCCCATCGCGAAACCTTGGTCGGGACGATCGTATTGTCAGTGATCATGGCAAAGAGGCCAGGTACCCCTTTTTGAGTCATTCGGTCGTGAACTACCTCAGCGGAGTACCCGTTCAATGGAAAATGGACGCTCGATACCCACGAGGGCTGGGAGAAAAACTGCTGCTACGCCATGCACTACACCATATCTTGCATTTACCACTGCCTGTGTGCCAGCAGTGGAAACGCGCGATTCAGTTTGGTGCTCGCACGGCTAAAATGACCACGAGTAAAGCCGCCGGGACCGACAAAGTGTAACGCATTGGTATATAAAATAGAGGGTGCCGAGTGCTTGCTATGTTGCGTCCTGGGTCCCTAAGAGCCGTTGTCGGCTAAAACCAAAGTGCAGCTCGCCAGCTACAAGCGCAAATGCGCTTTTATTTTGTTGCTAAACGTTGACCCGCCCTATCCACGGACCTAAAGCGAATTAAGAGTAAGGAGCAGAATCTACCAATCGATAACATAACACACTCCTAATAGCTCGAAAACCTTAATGGGAGGTAAACAACAACTTCAGCGCCGCCAATACTTAATTTATATACAAGGTGCTACCAAATCGTTCGCCAGGCGCCTCTACAATCGATCGGTCATAACACTGTGCGGTGCCACCGACAAAGAGTTGTCCGACAATACCGCAGATGTGAACCTTTCGGTGGACAACGATGACCGGCAGTCACTTCGGCAACTTTGTTTGCACAGCGGGCAAGTGGACGCGACGCCGGTGACCCAGGCATCGATGCAATCGACGTGGAATATATGGTAGCATCCCAGCCGTCGGATACACTGCCCGGCGTCAAAGATGTCCAAGCATATCACACATATTGGCTGGTCGGTGTTGACACTCTTACCCGAGCGCATGGTGCCTCCTGCGGTGGATCGTCTGAGGACTCGTGAACGAATGGCTGGGACAGCCACTGGGGGAATGGGCGCCGATGGGCCCGCATGAATCATTAGGGCCAAGGCATCTGTAGCATCTAGCGGTAACGGTGGCAAGGTCGCGGTGCCTGGCCAGTCAGGGTTGGCTGACGAGTGTTGATCAGTGGCGTTCTGAGGGGTTGGATCGTCATCTTTCAGGGGCATCCAACTGGAAATAAAAGGGAAATAGGCCACGGTGCGGATTGACCGTAATGAGCGCACCGATTTAAACGAGCGCAGTGACTTCCACGTTTTTAACCTCTGCTGGTTTGGCCTGGTGGGGCTTTGCAGTGATCGGTACTCTGGGTTAAACAAGCGTGACGGGAACGCAGCGGAAGCCCAGGGTGATTTCTCCGACGACGGGTGGTTGACATATTCTGGGCTGTCGGGTGGCGACGGAGCTATACTGTGTTGCTCATGGGTGTGTTCAGGGATTGGTGTCAGCGTGGCCCAGGGCGGGCGCTTAGCAGCGCCGAAAGCATCTAGATCATGCTTTTCGTTTGACGCCAAATCGTCAGTGGCAGCTCGACTGAGTTGATGATCAGTCGTGGGGATCAACGACTGTGGGGTGTAAAAGGCTTCCTCGACAGAGCCTGGGTTAAACGAGCTACCGTCGGCAACGCTGCTGGTCTCGAGGCATGGTTGCTCAGGGGTTGCTGTCGAACGGGAAGTCGGGCCCTGACACTGATTTTGCGAACGGAGGGACAGCGACTGATCTAGAAGCATAATGGTACGGCGCTGCTGCTGCTGCTGTTGCCCAAAGCGTGGCATTCCAGGGATAGATATAGTAGGACCGGTGTGTCCCTGGTGCAAGTCAACCTGGGACCGACTGATTCGCCGGGGTGACCTTGGTTGACTATCAGTTCGGTTAGGGCAGGACTGGGTGCGGACCACGGTTGCTGGCAGATGCTCAGCTTGGCGATCGCCCTGCGGCGGCAAAGCACCCAATTCACCCACGATGACGCCTGGTGATAGCGTTGACGCAATTGGGGACACCGCGGGCAGTGGCGACACGTACACACCTTTGATGAGTGGGATATCTTCGGCGGTAAGGCGAATGAGTGGGAACAGTTCCTCTAGCTCGCTTAGGGTTAAAGGCGGGTCGCGCCGTGAGATCTCCTCTTCCGCTTCGCTGGGCAGAGCCATTAGCTGCTGTTCTCGGTACAGTTGGCGAAAGTGTCGGCTCATGTCGCGTACCGATTGCCCTAGGCGGTTGCGCCGGTCACGGTAGACCGCAAAGATCAGAATCCCTGCCACGAAAATGATACCCACAACCCCGGCTATGATTGCTACGATGGGTTGGATCCGGCCGCCGCTGGCGTCGTTAGATTTCAGCCGCTGGAGGATTGTGGTAGCCGTATAAGTATTGGGCGAGTGAAATTCAATGTACACGTTAGCCAGCTGGGCCTGCGTGGCATTATTGCTCTGTGCGCTGGCCATGAGTTGCTGTTGCTGCATACTTAGTTGCCACAGGGCCTTGATGCTCCCTTGGGTGGTAAAAAACGTGGGGATATCTGTCAAGTTCTGGAAAGCTGCTACATCGGTCACAATGCTGTTTCCAATCGTGGGATTTGACGGTCGGTTGTGGGCGAAACCCATGGTGTACATAACCGAGTCTGTTAAATTGGCCCAAACGCTTGGTTGCCAGATGGGCTCCTGCACTCCCACTGCCATCCCTGCGGTGCTACTAGCGCCAAACAATGGGTACGAGAGGATGGCCACCGCGTCCATTAACCCTTCGGCCCACTCGTCAAGCACGTATGCCTGTGGTTGCCCACTGACTATGGTGTACGGTAGGAGCAAGATAGTCCCCGTTTGGAATTGGTTGGCTGCTGACGCCCAAAGTTTGTAACTGGTGTCGTTGAGCCCACCCTATGGTGCCATTCGGGAAAATCCATTCAATAATGGGCAACGGGGTTAATCAATGCTGAACAATTGCTGCCCAGCAGCTCTCATACGAGCAAGGCGCCAGAGAAGTCGCCTTCTTTACCCGTGCCAGAGTAGCTGGTGGCAACCTATGTGTACTTACGTAGAGCACGGCAGGTCCAGACGTCACGGTGCTGGCGGGGTCTGGTTTCAGTAACTGGGCATCGGAAAAATTGGCCCGAGTGATAGCACCAGTCAGAGAGTCTGTGGCAGCCGTAAACATTCGGTAGTAGATTTCCAAGCCAGCTGCTCTTTCTATTTTACCAATCAGCAGCCAGGGAAGCGATATTGTCGAGAGGCCAAGTTGCTTGATTAATTGCTTGCCTACTATGGCATAAAGCTGTTGCCTTGTTCAAGAAAAACCTATGCTATACAATGACCAGGCACCAGGCGCGCGCAATCGTGATGGTTTATGGTCTATGGTAATGCTTGCCCACCCCACACTGCATCTTAGTTGATGTAATCCGCTGCTTACCGGTCGCCATCGCAAGGCCCATGGCCATTACTAGGGCCACAAGCGTGTGGATACGGCGCATATTCTCTGCTGCACTCTGGTCGTCCGGTACACTCAACCCCCGATGGCTGTTCAAGTTACCAATGCCAAAAATGACAGAGGGGCGTCACTAATAGACTTGTTCACCTGGAGCAGTATAGAGAGCAAAATAAAACACCCAAGACAATTCTTGGTCAATCGCCTTAAAACTTGTGGTAGAGTGGGCCTCCAGGGCGTTTTAAAGGGATGAGACCGACTGTACACCATCATAGGGCCGAGGCCATGCTGTAAACAATCCACTGAATATAGCGCTGCTGCTAGGTTTGTTTCGCTAGCTAATTGTAAACAATGGTGTGGTTAGGGCACCCCAGCACAAGGCGATCGACAGGGTTACACGAAGAAAAGTCTGCTGTATGGCCTGTCCACCACTGGCTCTACAGCGTGATCGAGGCCCACACACTAGCAGAAACACAATAGACCATGACTGCTGGGTATTCCTGGCCCAACCATGGCGCGCCTGCCACCGTAGTTTGTCAGTAGCTCATTGCCACTATTACCTTGGAGGGTTCAACCGACCATATCCAACCATAGATATCGCACAACAACGGCCTCGCCTGGGAATCGACTAGCAATGCAAACGGTGGAGATGTTTAATAGAGGATGCCTGAATTTTGCCGTAAAATATTCGTTAAACGCTTACCAAAGCGCAAGCAATATGCTGGCGAAGGAACCAGGCCTAATAAAGCTGAGCACCATTCCGAAAAAAAACCCTACAGACAACTGGATAATAAACCAAGAAAAATCAAAACCTCGGTTGGTTATATAACCGCACGTACACCCTGGTTGATGTTGATATGCCCATAGCACATTGGCAATTGTCTTCCTCAAGCCACACACGTGTTATAAACAAATCCATCACCACTTGGTATGTGAAAGGAAGGAATAAAGGATTACCGAGTAAAAGGATGTGCGTTCCATTGGCGCAACCATATACTGCAAATCGCCGCAAGCCTCCCGCTTGTTGCTTAGTGGAAATAGCCAGTAAATGCCAGGAGTGAAGCGGGCCTTTGGGGCTCTATTTTGCGTGGAATAATCAGCAGTGTAAACTTATGTCGTTTTGCATTTCATTGCACTGCAACAATATATGCTAAACCCAAGGGTTAGGTGCAATGTTGGTCTCAAGATAATACCTGGGAGGACGAGGAAGGCGGTATCGTTGCTGCCCCAACAGGTCATCCGGGTCACGCCCATGCATACCACAATCACCAACACCTGCATTCAGGCCGCAGGATTCTGCCATGCCTGTGGTTCTACCGTACAACCGTAATATAAAAAGGAGTATGCACCCAGCAGGTGATACCAAGCCGGCTGACACCATCCTGCGCTCTGGGAACCACGGCCAATATAATCGCCGCCGGCGGACGCTTGTGCAGCTGGTTTATTCGGAATGGCGATCCCTTGACTGGACCCAAGGCTTGGCAGTAACATAGGGGAGGAAAGCAAAAAAAAGCAAAAGCGGCAACCGAGGCCGGCCCAGCCCAAAAAGGACACGGCTCACAGGCCGAGGTGGGCGTTATGGACCGCTTGGACGCCATGCAGTGACCCGCATTTGCACGAAAAATGGATATGCTCCCCATCTGAAGGCTGTGAGGCGGCCAGGTTGGTGCACTACATGATGCGGCGCATATAGTAAGGAATCTCCTCCATAAAACTCGGGCTACTGGGACATGGTTGCCTACCTGCACCTGCACGCACGCCATTCACCACAGTGTCTGGATTTGGGGGCAGCCCGTTAGTATTGGCTAGTTATCGCTCTGGAGAAAAACCTATCGATGGGTGATAGCTTGCTGATAAACAAATACGGCTGCAAACATAGTCAAAATAGAATAGGCGAAAAGCGTCGCTTGCTGACGTCGTGGACCAGGGCTAGTAATTAAAACTTATGTAGACACTATGCAAAGGGCATTAGCAGTTGGGCGACCCGTTGGCAGGTGTGGAGAACCCACCCCCAAAATGATGGGGGCATAGCTGGCTTTCCCGCATGGCCGTACAGCGTAATGGCTGAAGCGTGTGGAGGAGGCAAAGCGCTTGGTATTCATTCGCCCTCCTTCTGGCAGCACCTTGCCAAACTCGAATGTAGCAGCGCGCCAGAGGCCCGATTCACCCTGTATTGCAGCCATAAGCAATTAACCAAACCAGCCCCCTTGCCCTTTATTGCAACCAAACACACAGGCAATACCAGTGCTCACATTAACTTATTTGTCAAATGGACTCCCGCCAGAGGCACGCGCGGAAGCCGTCTCCTCCACCCTGCGCATCAGTTTGCCCAATGAGGAGCGGGGATCAACCATCAGCCTGTGGCGCTTGATTTCGTTGCACGTATGCACCTGATAATCCAGTTGGTTGAGGGCGACCCAGCCACGCAGCAAGATGAAGCTCAGGTCCTTGTTCCATCGAGGGCGGTTGTACAAGGGCAGCGTACTGGTTTCCAACTTTGTCACTGGGGATGGCCAATGAGCGGCCTTGGCAAGCGCGTCGAGTGCCTTGTCCAGCAGCGCTTGCCCGCTGGGGTTTAAGCCCGAGGTATACTCTTCCAAGACATCATACCGGCGAAGCACTTCAACGAATAACGCGTAAAATAAACGGCTGTGCGGCACTTGACGGGTACGGAACAGCAAGAGAAATAGACTATGGTACACGAACAGTGGGATAGGATAATGGTGGTCAAGAACGCCGCTCCGTTGGGCTTCACGAACCAGGGGGCTAAAGGCGGTAAATGGTTTTAGCGTCTGAGGCACTTTGGGCAGCGTCACCAAACGGAAATTTTCCGGTGGTAGTGGGCCAAACACCTGCGCGAAGACGTCATGGACCACCCGGTCCCACTGGGCCAGTTGCATAAAGGCCTGCAACGCATGCTCTACGTCGCCATGGTGGCAGTACGCGCGAAACAGGACAATAAATCCTTCTTGACGCAGGCGCTGGGGCAGTCGAGCGGAACCCTGGAGCAAGCGAAAGGCCTCGAGATACCGACCATGGACAAGCAAGCCCTGCATCACGATGTTGACCGTAATGGGCGTGATCACGCAGGGTTCTGTTACGTTGCATGCCAGTTGGACCAAACGCAGGCATCGCTGCCAATGATTCCGTTGAAACAGTAGGCGCAAGATTAGGTTGAGGTCGTTGGGATGGTGTTGCAAAAGCCATGGGTCGTCAAAATAGGCTACGGCTTGCTGAAAAAGGAGACGCTCAAGCGCGGCCATTACAGAGCTGTGGTGGGTTTTCATGGTCTGGTAGTTTTTAGCCCAGTCGGCTTGACCGCCTTGGCCCACCAGGCTCTCAAGTTGAAGCAAGGTGCTGTGCACCCTGAATACTGACGACAAATGATGAGCGGGAACGTATGGTAAGAGGTGCTGTGCTAGGACACTGTCGGCCAACGGCTCAACGGGATCCCTAGACTGGTAGTGGTACTGCCACAGCGCCGTGTAGATCACGTCAACTAAAATAGGGTCCCAGCTCCACCCATGCTCAACCAAATCGCGAACCAAACACTGCGCTTCCGCGTGGTTATGATGAGCCAAGTGCGCGTGTAACATGATGGTGTACGTTTGTACGTCGGCACGGCAGTGACTCAGAACCAAGCGTGATTCCTTGGACAAGGCAGTACACCGGGCGGTCTTGCGTGACGAGAGACAAGCAACGTTGCCCAGCGATATAAAAATGTCTTGAGCTTCAGCAAGGTGCCCACAAGCCACCAGACCATCTAGGTAGCAGTTCAGAGTAACCGTGTTGAGGCGCGGGTACAGTGTCTCAAAGCGCGTTGCAGTGGCAAGCTCAGCCAAGCCTATCCGGCCGAACACATTGTCGGTCATCGTGGGTAGGAAGGCCTGGTCCCAGAAGCGACGCGCTAATGCTAACTGACGTGCGCGCATCAACCGCTTTAGTACATGGCAGCACAGGTGCTTGGAGAGAGCAATGCGGTACTCGAGCAACGTTTCCATCGTTTCCACCAGCGCTTGCCACTGGCTGCGTTGCAATAGCCACACGATCAAGTACACCCCAAGCTGAGCAGCCTCATACTCGGGGTGATCTAAATACGCCAAGCCGTCCTGGAGTACAGTGTGAACTTGCGCCAAATGCCACTGGGTATCATGGGCCAGGCCACGAACCAGCACAGTGAGTATGGCCAAAGTGGGTCTACAGCCAGCGGACTTGAGGTGCTGAAAGTTTACCATCAGCTGAGAACTATTCCGGTAGATAATCCAGTGGCACGTTAAATAAATACGCCACACCTCTGGGTCACGGAAATACTTGGCATTATTGGGTGCGTGTGGGTGGTGGTTAGGGATCAGGTTCCGCGGCTGCCACCATGTTTGAAACGCAGTGCAGACAGTGACATAATGAGCTAGCTGGTAACAAGCCATCAAAATTCGTCGCCAATAGTCGGGTGGTAGTGACTTATTGAGGGCCAGCATATCTTGGTAAACGTGGAGAATCAACTTCTCAGCGCCAGGGGTAGAGTAAGCTATCAGCAGGTCGAGCAGCGCATAAAAATCTGAGCAAGCAAGGTGCCGTACGTCCGTTGTCTGGGGCGAATGCGCTGTGAGGTAGGCGGGCAGTACAACAACGGTGTCGGCTGTGATGTCAACTGTTAATACATTGCTACGCATAGACCGTAGACGCTGGTACACGGCAATCGCGGTGTTCACGTCCGATGCAGTGCAGGCCTGGCGAAAAGCGATTAGGCGCTGGGCGGTTTCATCGCCATAGGAATCCCCGAGCAAAACGGAAGGCCGGGGCAATGGCATCGATCGAGCATCCGAGGCAGTCGATAGATAGTTTACAGCTCGGCGTTTCTTCGACGCCAACCACTGTGCTATAGGATGCCGTTGGATAGTATGGCCCAGACTACTTGGCCAGAGGAACCGCCTGGAATGGGTTCTAAAAGCTGGATAGGGTGACCGGGCGCACTGCCAAACTCCTGCCGTGCCATGGCGGCCAAGGCTCTGCCACATGGAAAAAACATCTATATTGGAAATCGGGACAGGGTTCCGGAATTCGCGAGGATTGAGAGCCGGGATCGCATCGAGGTCGTGTCCAGCATGCTCAGGCGTCCAGGACAATGAGTATCGGGTGGTTAGGCCAGCAAACCTCGAATTGCGCGTTGGGAGTCCGCCAGACCGATTACATTCGAGTGCATGAGCCCAACGACACCTTCCCTCCAAACGAAATATACCAGAGCAATGGATTGCAGAATGGCATCTGCCCACGCTCCAACCCGCCTCAACCGTACCAGGCCAGCCTCCATGCTCCTTGCGAAAAATTGTTCCTCGCAGCACCTAGCCAATTTGAACGAGGGTCACGTGCCTGAACAATGTCTTACACGCCAACTCCATCCATTCACGGGCATCTTGCCGGCCGGCAAGGCGAACGGTTTAATGCTGCATACAAAACCAGGGTAGGGCCTGATTTATAGATACTAGCAGAGAATAGTACAACTTATTAAAGGATTACAATGATATATAAAATCAACGGTCTTGGGGAGTCTAGTATCTGGTATAGAATGCAGAAGGGGATGATCCACCGTGTTTGAACCCACTGCTAACCACATAGTCTAGATGAAAAGGCAGTGGCACTCCTCAGCAGCTAATAGCCAACAATACCTGGTTGGACAAATAACCAATATTTTTCTGGATAGCTTAAGGCCGTGCACGGTGCACGCGGAAGAACCACGTAACGGAGCCAATGGTAATGACCAGGATGGCCACCAAGGGTGGGGTAAAGTATGGTACGCCATGGGCCGACATGATATTGCCCGACTCGGGAGGCACAAAAGGAAAAATAGTAAGAAACAGGGCCACAGCCATAAACACAAAGGCCAGGGGAAGCCACACTCGAAAGGTGCGCTCACGTTGGGGCTCGGTATATCTCAGATACACCAGTCCTGCAATCGTAGTCCCCACGAACAGCCAGTTGGGGTATCCGGTAATGTCCAACAAGAGGTCGAACGCGTCACCGGGGGGCGGGGCCAAATGGTAAACCAGCGACAAGACCAACGCCAGGCTTATGCTGGCCAGGGGTGTGTTCCAGCGTGGATGGACCCGTGTCCACACTGTGCTCCATGGAATGTAGCCTGCTTTGGACGCCTCCATGATTACGCGAGAAAATGGAAAGATGTTGGCTAGGATTGCACCCACACTGGACACCGAGATGGCAATAGGAATGACCACTTGGCCAAACGCCGGACCAAAGGTTTTGGTGCCCCAAACTCCGGCAAGTACCACTTTGGACTCGATAGCATCTTCCATGCTAACCACGGTGAAAAATGACAGGACGGTAAGGCAGTACAAGATGGTAATAATACCGACCCCGCCAGCTGTGCTAATGACCAGATTTCGGCGTGGATTCTTCAGCTCACCCAAACAGAGGTTTAGCCCACGCCATCCATCGTACGCCCACAGGATACGGAATAAGGTGCTTGATACCTTTTGACCACTGGTCGGAAGGCCGTGAAACCCTGTTCTCCAAAGGGGACCAATGGGAATGGAGGTGGCGCCCGTGAGAACCACCAGACCTGTGATGGCAATAACGGCCAAGGTGGCCAACTTCAGCCAAGTGATACCTGTTTGAAGACGCAGTGACCACTGGATGGACAAGACCTGAATACCAAAGGCCAGAAAGATTGGTACCAAACCCACGGCGCGCTGCAGCCAGCCCAAGTGCTCGGCCACGTATTCGTTGGTAATGTGCTCTTTGGGACCGTACGCTGCATACAGTATGTACTCGCCAAACACCTGCGCGTTGGCCGCAATGCCCGCAGGTTGGATGCAGCTGAACATAAAAGCATGGCCATGTGCAGCAGACGTAATACAGGCCATTGCCGAGTGGACTAATTTAAACCTTGCCGTCAATGAGGCGCATAATAGTGGGATGCTACGTAGCACAGCCGATTGCAACATCACACTTTTGCCCAATTTGGTGCAAGATATTACCTAGAGCTATGCCGTGGCTGTACTTACAGTAGGTAGACGAACGTGAATAAAAAGCCTAACAACTCACGGGGCTTTTTGAAAATCGTGTTTAGGTAGACCTGATCTCCTCCCGACGATGGAAGCATGGAACCCAATTCGATGTAGCATGCCGCGCCACAAAAAGTAATGAGCGCCCCAACCACCCACATCAGCAAGGTTGCGCTGGCCGAGCCCATTAAAATCAAGGTCAGTCCTGGAGTGGAAAAAATACCCGACCCGATCATCAGCCCTGCGACTAGCGCACTACCGCTGACCGCCCCAATGGTTTGCGGCAGCTCAGGTCCCTTGTCAGGTTTGGTATCGGCATCGTCTCCGAGGTATTTTTCCAATTTATAGCCAGAGGAGTTCAGCCCGAGCTCGTCGTTGCCAGGTTGATCTGGCAGGTACGTTTTTTCCGCGCCCATGATGACTGAATTGAGTCAAGAAAAATTAAAAGAGCGCAGGCTAGCAGACTCAATTAGAAAAGTAGGAACTATTTCAATGTGAGTGGCCTCCACCGATTGGAAACGAGGACAGGCCATGCACAAAATGCTCTCGAAATTAAAACTAATGCTAGATAAACTTATCTTACTACTAGCTTATTAACAACAAACAATATCACGCACTTTCACGCCGACCATCGCGCTGCTATTTATAATGCTTGGTAAAGTTTATTAGAAGTAAAGTACAGGAACACACCACTTAGCGTAAGAAAATAATATTGGATACCAGTAACTTTTAATATGTTTTCGTTGAGACAGGGTCTTGGAATTTTTTCCGGTCCCCTTGCCACTCCTGCCCAGATGCTCCTTGACATTCCAAACCACGGCAGCCAAGAAGGTTGATGTTCACAGTATTGACTGCCCTGCTTGGCCATAGCAGCGCCAGCCCCTGATGAGCAGCAGGTACTAGGGCTGTCCAAGTTCGCAGAAAAACTCCGCAATTTTCAATTAAACTTCAGCGTAGACTCGTTCAATTGACAGGGTATTTTGCATCGGCTGATGCTTTTGGATGGTTCATCAGTTGTTCACAAAATTGTAGGTGACACCAATTGCGCCAGCGTCAGTCTGTAGTAATGGGGTTCAAAGGTGTCCTTGCTGCGCCAGTGCGCTGCCTGTAAAATGGCGTCCAGATCCATGCCCTGGTTTCATGCCATGGTGCTGCTGGCAGAGCGAATTGAGTGCGCGTCGCATTTGGTAGTGTCAATGCCTGCGGCTTTCATCAGTGTTTTAAGCCAGCGCCCAAAAGTGTCCACCGTTGCGTTTTTGCCTTGGTTGGTCACGAATAGTTGCAGTTGCTCTGGTTTTGGGTACTTGCTGGACCGCGTCAGATATTCCTGAATATAATCAATGGAATCCAGCGCTAGTTGGAACCTGTGTTAGCCCAGCGTAATGGCCTTGTGATGGGTACCTTTGACATGGTGCACATTCAGCCGCATATAGCCAGTTTTGACTATATCAGGCTCAAACTCGATATCGTCCGTTTGCAGGCGTCCCAGGTCACTCTTGAGGCACCACATTGTCGCTAGACAGAGCAAAGCATGTGTCTTTTGCGACAGTTGGATATTGGGCAGGCGGACTGCAGGGTACATAGTGTCGCAGGGGACCAGGCAGTGTCAAGTATCAAAATAAAGATAGGCGTATTTATTTGCTCAACATACAAGGAGCCTGAGCCTAGGAGGTGAGGCGGCTCTTTATGTGGGCCAGGTACAGGGGGTGCAGAGATATCGCCCACAGCCCTAACTGCGTTGGGCGTTGCCATCAGTTGGGGCGAATTTGTGGGGGCGGGGGAAGAGTGGCCTTTGGGTCACTTGACCCCAGTCTTGCTAAAATGTAAAGGAGGGGTAACGAGTTAGAATAACGAGTGTTGCTGATGAGATCAAAGGGCTGTCTTTGAAAGCGCTGCAAACCAAAAAAATCAGTGGCTGGATCAATGGAGCAACAGAATAGTTATATGGG
>JANBQA010000404.1:0-15709 GCA_027576955.1 Dimargaris xerosporica
GGGGGGGGGCGAATGAGGCAACAAGCGGGATGACCTTGGCGCGCTAAACACAGCACGGGCGATGCCGGCTAAAAAGGAGCCGCTCACGCATTATAGATGTAGACTGCCTTTATTATGTTTCGGTAGTCGCTGGTGCGTTGACTGCTGCAGACCTCGGGTGGCAGGGCATCAAGGAGCCCCGGAGACGATGGGAAGCAGCAAATAAATAAGAGAAGGGCGCTGGGCCGTATAGCACGGCGAAGTGGGGAAGCGCGAAAAGGAGAAAGGGAAGAGGTAACTGGGCCTAAGCCAGCTGCTAGGTCGCGCCACAGATGCAGCCAAAGGGAAGCTACGAGAGTGCGCTGGCCAAGGCTGCACTGCCTTTGGGGCACCGGGTGATAGCTATAGCCCCGAGGCCCTCTCGGGGGCGTTGGGCGAGTGCGTCAAGAGGCCAGGGCCTCGTGAGATTCAGCGCATTGCTTGCGTTCAAACTTAATGGTAAGTTTATTTACAGCGTTGTTCTGTTCTGTGGCAGTGGATGCCGTGCTCTTTATCTCCTATGCCACCTGTGCTCGCTACTAACGCCCTCGTTTATGCGTCTCTGCCTTCGACCCTTGGACACGGGAATGCTTCCCACTTCACTCTACGTCTGTAATAGCTGAATAATAGATCTTTGTCACCAACCACACATGGTAGCCATCGTCGACCCTTTACACTCACACCAACTGCTCCCATGCCCAGCTCAATCCCCTCGCTGCCACTATTGATGGAGTTCACGACTGACCCGCCACCGCCGTCGCATATCCATTATCGCATCTGCGCCACGGCAATTCCCAGCCATTCCTCGCGCTCCGGCACATGCGCGGACACACCACGGTCACCGCAGCTGCTCCATCCCGCCGCTGCTCAGCCGCCTGCGCTACTTACCTCTACCCCTCCTCTTAGTCAGCATCGTAGCTCGTATTTAACCACACCCGTGCCTTCACCCTCCCCAAGTCCTGTGCCAGCAAGTGTTTATGTCCCGCTGACCTTGGCAGCCGATCCGTGCACACCGCCCCGGTTTTCACGGTTGCGTCAGCATATCCAAACCAACTCTGCCAGGATCGACCTAAATACCCGGATACTCGACCAGCTGACTCGGCGGCTGGACCGGGGCATCGTCCCTTCGACTGACCCATGCGCCGCCAAGACCCATTTGGCGCCATCCATCCCGTGCACACACCGTCAGGGCTTGGCGTCTGCCTCAGAATTGCCAACGGCTCATGACCGTAGCTCAAAGCTAGTGCCATCCAATGCCGCCGTCCGTGTTCTGAAATTTGCTTCTTCGCCACCATAACTTGCCAATTTTTTGCTAATAAAGTACTGGGCTGAACCAGATTGAATTAATAATAATCCTTAAAAACCGTGACACTAAAAAACAAGCATCATGAGCAGCCATTGGTGGTCTCTTTACAATATTGCGAAAACAAAAAAATTAAAGCAAATTCGTCAATGAACATGAAATACAACCCGTTTTGGTCCCCCCCTCCCTCCAGACGGTCTTTTAAGCCCACGCTGCATTAGCTGGTGTTTATATGCTACGAAGATTTGTACTGTGATCTATGGACGCAACCATTTGGTCCCATAGCGCATTCAACTCCGCACTAACCGGCAGCGGCGCATTTTTCTGAAAAGATGTGGAATGGCCTTCACTGATGCTTCCAGTGGACGGTACTGCAGAAGTGGGAACGGCCGTCACAGAGTAAAAAGGAGAGGCCAGGGACGGTTGAGCCATGGTAAGCGATGGCATTGCAATTGATGGTACCGACGTAGCATGGGGATCAACCGGCGGGCCTACTGACAGTAAGGCCTGATCCGCAAGCGATTGACCTTGGCTGCGGGTAGTGGCGAGGGGTGGTGTTGGACTTGTGCTTTCCGTGGTCGTCGGAGCCATAGCAGTGTAGGCGAGCGAAGCAATCTCGAGCGATGGCCGTAACCAATTCATCAGCAGGCTGAGAGAAGTCGGGTCACTCAAGGACCACGACGAGCTTGGTGCCGTGGGTGAAGTTTGTGGCAACGTTGGTGCTGCTAATGGGTCCATGCCAGGCAGCGAGGTGGTGGAGTGGTGGTGAGCTGCACTGTCGATATCCATGGACGTGGTAAACAACTCTGAACCATTAAAAGTGTCGAGCGGTGGAAAGAGGTGACCGTCCGTCAAGTTAGGAGCCGTAGCTGCGCGCAAACCGTTCCCCCGAGGTAACAAGGTCGACGGTATCGTTACCATTGGCGGATCACCGGGGCATGCTCGCTTACGTGACTGGTGTTGCGACACCGGAGGAGGAGCAAGGGCGCTAGGTTCCATCGACAATTGAGTACTACAGTGGTTTGCATCCAGAAATGGCAAGAGCAAGTTGCGATCCACCGGCCTGGGTCGCGCTGGCTTGGTCAAGGTGGTGGGCTTCATCCCAGCTGCACTTTTTTTCATTGCCACTAGACGGGGATCGGCCGTATAGTGGCTGTTATCAGGCACAATCCAATTGTCGTTGGAAAAAGCCACGTCCAGGCAACGCTCGGCAATAACTTGGGGAGAGAGCAACGAGAGCATTACCTGATCCACACCCAGGGTTAAAGGGTCTACGGTCTTGATCAACTCGCACATAATGCCTCGCATAAACATTGACCAGACTTGGTTGATACCCCAATACTGCCCAAACTGTGCCATGAAATCTTCAAATAGTGGCACCATTCGCGCAGCTTCCGCTCGCAAGGCACGGTCGGGATCTAGAACGCAGTTGGCAAACACCAGCGCGCTGTGGGAGCTTAACACACCCGACAGCGGCTCCAGATAGCGTATCACACTATGTTTCAAGGCGGTTTGTAAGATGCTGGCAGTCACTCGCGCTGACCCGAGGCATCTTTGCCGTGACATGGTCTGAATATTGGGATCGGGCAGCGCAATGCGACCAAATCGGGACAGATGCGAGCGGTACAGCACAATCACTGCTGCGTGGTATGCGATGTGCAACTGTAACAGAACTGCTAGTAGCACCCGGTCTTCTTCGGTCAGCGTTTTGGGCAATCGTTGGGGATCGTAGCGCAAAGCTCGGGGTAATGCTTCATAAAACCCATCCAATGCTGCTCCCAAACGAAAAGACACTTTGGCATCGGCCGTACCTGCCTGCCACTGTCGGTTGGCAAAATTACTCACCTGGCCGTGCAACCCAATCATGCGGATAAAGTAATGTGTGGCATCAGCTACCGTAAATAGAGCTGCAAGGCTGGGATAGGCATTGGTCAGATCCAAGGCGGGATGCGGCGACGACATGAGCGGTGACAGGGGCGGCAGCATCACCATGCAGTCCTGGTCGTTGAACATATCCGGTAAACTGCACGACGACGCCGACACCTTGTCCATAGTATAGCACATCCAAAACAGCTGCCGTTTGGCAATGAGCGTCAACTCGTCAGTATCATCTTGTACGCCAGGCATCCGGCCCGGATTGTCAATTTGGTTTAACCGGAGCTGGAGCGCCATGCGGCTGGCCATGCCCACGTACGGCCAAATCTTTTGGTAGTCGCCACGTCCCACCGCGTACATAGACAAGCACACCAATGTCAGCACGCCGTATGGCGATGATTCGGCAACGATAGTCCCGATTCGATTTTCAACCGCCATGGCAAACTCTTGGCCTGACAAAAACGGCGGGCTGCGTCGCAGTTGAGGGTTGTCGCTGAACCGGCAGCCCAACGCACACATGATAAGGATGAAGTACTCGGGCGCCTTTTCGGGGTAGAAAAAGTCTGGGAATCGGGTGGGCATCATACGGTACGAGTGCATCAAAAAGTACTTGTGGTACAAGGCCAAGGCTTCGCGCCGCAGCGTCTGGGAGAACAGTGGGTTGTGTGTCAAGGCGAGGTCATCGGCATTGCATGGCGATGATGACGTCGATGTGGATGCCCAGGAAGGAGATGCGGTGCCCTGTGGTTTGAACGGGTAGATAGTCGGTGATACAGATTGGGAAGCTGCTGGTGCCTCGGGAGTGGTGGCCGGGGCAGGACGTTGAGGTGGAGTTGGTGATGGGTGTATATCCACGCTGGAGACCCCAGCGGTCACAGTAGGAGATGAAAACGACGGTGACGGCGTTGCTAGCAACGTGGGCGATGGGCTTTGGTTTGTGCTGGCATCCCTTGAGCCAGGCGATTCGGTGGGCTGCGATGTCGGTGGGGGCCGGGGCTCGGCAAGGGATGTGGTGGCCAACAGGTCATTCATTTTGGTCAGTTGGGCAAGCAGCGGTTCAAACCGACTCTCCATTGCCGCTAGCCGCTCCTCCAATGTCTTTACGTAGGCCTTGCGCTGTTTTCGGCGAACGGTGGTCACGCTGTAATGGCACTCAGCCCGACGCTTTTGGCACTGGTCGCAGTGGGGCTTTGTGCCATCGCACTTGATTTTTCGTTTGCGGCACAGGTCGCAGGATTGTAATAGCCGGGTCGTACCTCGTTCATCCTCGCATGAGCTAAGCCCGTCGTGGACACTACTGTCGGCCGTCGCAGGGTCATTAAGGCACTCGGCAAAATCGCCCATTGTGTGCTAACCTTAGGGTGTGGAACGCTGCGAGGGCCAGTAGCAGCTTGAGTCAATTGGAAAACTCTGCAATCGACTGACTCAACGTGAAGAAGTTCGAAGGTGTGGAATTGCAGCTGACAAATACGAGGAAGGGAGGAAAAAGAGAGCATTCACGGCAATGCGCCAGGCCGTTGGTGTGTGGCTTAACAGCAGCGCCAGGTCAGCTGCGCACTCCCACGGTGAGTGCGGCAGCCCGGCTAATGAATCCCCTATTATTAGTGTTGCGAATTTAAAATGGTTTAGCTTGTCACCCAATGGGCTGGGTGGGCCAAGGCAGCCAGTCAGAAGGCGCCTAGCCAACCAAACCCTAATTGGGCAAGGTGAGCTGCTATGGCTGCGCACCCAGGCCTGGCCTAGAACACTAGCCTTACTATTTTATTCAACCTACTCGTTTGATGGCTCTGCTCGGCCCCTATTTTGTGACAATATATACCTTGCATGACAGGAGCGGCAAAAGGACAGTATATCTGCCAAGACATTTTTCATGCAAGGAAGTGTTGTGAAATAGCAAACCAATGGTGGCTTTGTACCCAATCCTGTATGCTGCCTAATGGGAAAAGGGGTGTTGGCCAGCTAGCTACTTTGACCATTGACCTTACAGTGCCCATGGGCGTACCTGGGTTACATGGCACTGCCCAAGGACATGCGAGCCAGGCTGTTGTTGGTATCCTTGGGCCCAACTTGGCGTGAATAATCTCATACCAGCTGGCGTTTGCCTCCTCGCTTGTTGGTTTAGTTACTCAATGCGCTTACATGCACAGCATCACCGATGGTATCAGTGGCTGGCACTGTGCTACACAGCCCTATGGTATGGACAATGAGTGCTTGCTGTGACATGGGCTCGTTAGCATACATTATGGTCACCACAGCGCCCAGTGGTGTTATAGCAAGAGAAAAGGCTTCAGCAAAACGCTAGTGTATGCTCAGCTGGTTGCACAGACCATACAACTTCGAGAGGGCAAGGGACAATGTGGAAGAAAGAGAGCGAGATGTGGCCCCATTTGTCAGAGGAAAACGCGGTAGACCTACGGTATAGGCCCGAGTAAAAACAGCTGGAAAAGAAAGGAAGTAGACACTTGTTGCACATGTACGACTGATGGTGATATGGTGGCGTTGGATGCACTGCAGTTGGACTTGTCACCCAAAAGCGACGACTAGGCGGTTCACCAATAATGGCCACGTAGCTGCCTCGGTTAGCTCTGCTGCTATAGGTGAGATGTTAGGACTTGACAGCCTGGGCCTACCCAACCTGATAGATACTCAAAGTTACTTGCTATTATACGTTAGAACTGCTCCTACTTGCAATGGATGGCCTATATACCCTCAGTTGAATTCAAGGCATGCAGATGGCAGCGCGCGTTTTGTTTTTAGATGGCAATATTAGTGGTGATAGTTACGGTTAATGCATGGTTGGCCAACTGTGAACAAGACCCAATTAATTTTGCAGCGTCATCCGTGGCCAACGCTGCACTGTCTACCTGATGCGACACCTGGCAACTTACATGTGTTGCTGCAAAGTCCACACGTAGTAGTTGGTATTAACCAGGCAGACACCAGCACACTTGCGCGATCTAGTGCTGCTTGCACCTAATAGCGTCACACCAAGCTCAGAATGAAATTAGGCCTGTTGATTAGTGTGAAAGCACCTGTGGGGTTGGGCGTGGTATGTCTGGTTCGAGTATGGTAAATAATAGCATACCACATGCCTCACCAGCAGCGCTGACGGTTCCAAGTGGTCAACTAATCAAGATGGCAATATGTGGTATATATATTTATATGCTTTACTATTTGCACGCCAGTTGGCGCAGTGGTTGTGGTTTTAGCAGCAATGCGATAGTCGTCAAAGCCGTTGCACTGGTGGCTGGACAGCGCCTGTTGCGCGAAACGGGCCAAGTAGGTGTGCTCCAAGCGAGGGTCCTAGTACAGGGTTTGAATCTGCGCAGTGACCCCAGCAATAGCTCGCATTGGTGTCATCAGGTTTGCTGGAAAGCAACGGCTCAAAGGAAACGAGTTGATGCTTGAGTGTGCAGAGAAGGAAGTAGAAGCGTCACAAATAGAACACCAATACTGCAACACCGTGGTCCATTACCAGCGTTCATTGCCCTCTGCGGTCCCAAGTAAGGTGGGCCAGCGCGCTTGGAGTCCAACGTCACCAAGGCCCATTGTCAGAGTCCTCTGCGCTCAGACTGTGTTCTCCTTGCCATCTGTTAGCTGGTCTTGGTATTTGTGTTGTGGATTTTTGTGGCATCCATGCCGCATTCACGCCCTGCACAGCGCACGAGCCAATAGCCAGAGTGCATTTACCCGACCATACTTTCTCTTTGCTCTATTCCAATGCTGCACCACCTGCAAGCTCAGGGTGTCAGTTCATGGCACCTCAGTTGATGTATTTATTTCAGCAGTTACCATGAAAATCCATTTTTATTTGCCAGTGGCACTAGGCGTTTTCCTGATTTCGCACCGCCAACTGGTGCTTCAGTATCTCAGCGGCCATGGTATGGAAATGAGTAATTTCAATAGAGAAAATTTTTAAAAAACTGTTTGGCAATTTCAGGATGTCCTGAATATCAACTTTGACCGATGTTTGCAATTGAGATTTAGCTGGGAAATAAGAATGAAGCTTTTTCGCACCATCGTTCCAGTACAGGCCAAATGCAAAATGCTTCAGCATCGATTTTTTAGCCAGCCACTTAGTAACTGGCTCAAGGTTACGCGATGCCACATGACTTTTTGAACTTTTAACAGCTAGATGATACGGTGAATGCACTTTAACATAGGACTTCACGAATCTAGTGGCTATGTCAATAAAGTAATTTCTCAGCCAATACGCAGCGAATTCGATGGGGAGCTTGTCAGGGTCGACGCGGCCTTTGGTGCGCCGGTATTCAGTCGGGAGTGCTCTAGCCCTTATATGACTGCCATTAAGGTAACCCATTTTGCTGAGCATGGTATAGTCCTTTGGGCGCCTGCGTACTGGCATCTGGCTGAGTTCCACCTCGATGGCCTGGCGTAACTTTTTACTTGGTACTGCCTATATAAGGTTACTGGTTCGCCATTGGCCACTGACCAGTTGAACGTCGCTGTCTTGTTGTTTTGGTAGCAAGTTATACTTTATCGCGTGTTTGTGCTTTGGTGGCGAATCAGGTAGTGCGTAGGCTGACGAAGCTAAGGAATCAGTGACAGGCTCGATATGACCTGCCCTGGTAGGGCCATTACTGACCGGCTGCTCTGGACTGCTGGAATACTTTGTCATTTGATGCCAGCCAGAGCTTGTCAATAGGTACGGTTCGGTGGTGGCGCCTTGCGAATCGGGGGTCAGGATTGAAAAGTCAGGACTGTCCAGGTACGATTGGCCGGCCCATGGCTGTGGTATTGCAGGGACATAGCTTGCATATGATGGCACATATTGGTCCTCAAATAGGTATGGTTCGGCAGTGGGGACTTGGTAATACGACATGGGACTATACGGGTCAGGAAAGCCCCAGGGCTGATCACCCATGCCCAGTTGCGGCTCTGGTGCAGAGCCCAAGAAAGGCTGAGATCCACTCAGCGCGTAATTCGTGCTTAATGGTCCCCAAGTTGGTATTAGTGTGCCTGGGAATGGCATTGTCAGCGACAAACTGCTTGAGTCATCGCCTGGCTGCTCAGGGTGTGCATGGCCATGGTCAGTGAGATACAGCGGGGCATACTGAGGCTGCTCGTTCATGACCCCGGTACCATGGCAGTGGGTCACAAAGTACACCACCCCTATGGTGGCAAGCGCAGGCATACAAAACATGGTAGTGGTGGCAGTTGAGTGGAGTAGGGCACGGTCAAGTGGCGTTGGCTGGGATATCCAATGGTTGGGCGCTGAAATAAACCAGAAAGCGAGAGCCAAGGTACAAGACAGTCGGTGCAGTTAAGAAAGTGATAGAGAGTGGTTTGATGGAAAGCACCGTGGATTGTTAAGGGTAAGAGAAACGAGGTCAACTAAAATGGCTTTATATATATATCCTGATTTTGGAGGGCGGCAATGGATGGTCAGGAAATTTGCCAGGTCTTTTCTCGTGCAGAGAAACAATGAAGAATAGGAAGACAATAAGAGTGCTGTCCCTGGTCCTGTCACGAAATTCGGCCGAGCAGGGCCAACAACAGTAAACGATGTAATAAATAACAGGTATTTATTCAAGCCTTAATTTGCCTCGATGGCTAAGGGCTTGTGTTTAAATAGTTGGCCTGCTGGTGCAGCCGGGGCTGCGGAGCCCTAGCAGCCCACTGATGCCAGCTGGGCAGGGCCAAGGGAGTCAGGTGATTTCCTGCTTTCCAGCCTCCACCCAGTTGGGAGACAGTCCCGTGTGCTACCTAATAGGAAAAGTGTATTAGTTATACCTCCCCTTTTATCAGCAACTTTAAAGTGCTCAAAGAGGCGTTGGCGCGGCATGCAGTGCGACAATAACAAAAGGGCATTGGAGAGCAAACAGTGTAGGTAGAGAATGGCGCGCGCATGACACCATTTACTGTCAAAGCAACCAACCTTGTTGGCAATGTCACCTTCTGACTTTATTGCTGAGCGCTCAAACATGTACCACCTCACAGGTGGTGTCAATGGCTGGCTTCGTGTTATGCTGTCTTAAGGCATACATGAAAGAAAACAACTGAAAGAGAGGTGGATTTCACATGCAAAAGCTAGGGTGACAAAGTGGCGTTGGGTACTCTGCAGTCGGCCTTACCATCTCAATAGCAGAGCTGCTATTAGTTACTGGGAAACAGCCAGGCCAAAGAACACATTATGTCATAGCCTGCAATGGCGCTGGCGAAGGTAGGTGGGACGAGATGGCCAACAAACGAAGAACAGCTCAGTCGCCTGCTGCACTCTGCCGTCGTATTGGCCTAATCACACTAAATTGACCAGCACTGGCTCAAGCCGTGAGTGCAGAGTAATGCATAGGCCAGCTAGCCAGCTGGTCAAACAGCACTCTTTCAGCAGACTTTGGCTATCGGATTCAAGGACCACGATATCCGCTGTTTTTTTATTCACTAGACTTATATGGGCCTGGAAATTATGTAATGCTTGGTTTGCGATAGGCAGCAGGTGAACTAAACTGCAGTTTTCATTAGTGATGCTGATCGTGTCCTCTGATATCTTAGCAGTCATCGCGGTCAAGCATAGGTGGCATACGGTCCAACTAGAGGTGATCATCTGTCATATTAGGAAGTAGGATATAGCCAACGTCAACGAGTACTTCTGATAAAAGGATGTTCTGAACCAACAATTTGAGCTGTGCAGGACCTTTCAAACGTAACTGCCCCGTGTCTTTGGCGTATCTTGAGCATGATGCATCAAATGGTGCTTGTAGTCTGAACCACCCTGTCAGCACGCCATTATACCCTGGCGGTTGGCTTTTTTTGACAAATCGTTAGTGGCGTGGCTTGATGAAGGATCCATGCTGGTGCCGTGCCGTGCTGTCATGTCAAAAATAGCCAGTGTGTCAGTAGTGGCTGTTTGTCACAGACGGCCAAGGGTTTCCGCAGCAAAGGGTTGCTTGGTAAAATTCAATGTGAACGGCGAGTGATGTAATTGTGGTAGTGCGCGGGGAGTGGGATGCACTGGGCATTTCTCTCTGCGCCCATCTTTTTTCTCACGCAGCAGCATCTACAAGGAGGCGAGGTGGTTCCTGAGTGGAGAATACTACTTTTCCGCGATGGAAGTTACCAGCCCCGTTATGGGGTAGCTGCGAGGGTAATTTTTGCCCCTGGCTCATGGCACTCCTTAACCATTCCCCTTGGATCAGGATAGTCGAAAGGCTCGATTGTTTGTTTGTGGCGAGGGTGCTATTTTGGTGGCTTTTAGGCTGCTAATGTGATGCTTTGCTCTATCGCCCTTGCTGTTTCTGCTGCTTTGGCTGGCAGTTTTCTAGAAACCGGCATATTTCTGGTTGATGGCTGGTCTTCATACCAAGGCCGCTATGCTGTGCTGTCTAATTTTTCTCAATGGCTAGCAGTGCGCCGTAACTGTGCTTTAGTACGGCTGGCCTTTAATGCGCAAAAAGCATATCTTTGATGTGAAATGTGAGTGACGACTTGATCACGTTACAGGAGAGCCTTTTATTCGTTAACCGTCGGCCTCTAACCCATATCATAGATTGAAACTAACTTTGGTGGTTCTTATTTTTTGTGCACTTGTTTTGCTCCATCTGACTACATCGCACACTCTTTTCAATAATTGAACCAAACTGGTAGACCTCGCTGAATAAAGCTAAGCTTCACTTCCCTAACGGATTATATTTTGCCACTGGCAAGTCGTTTACGCAAACGCCCGCGGACGCCCAGGCACCTCCCTCGAAAATCTTGCCGCATATTGTTGATCCTCAGTGCTGGCTGGTCGGTGCTTGGCGCTATTTATGCCAATTTCCCCACTTCCTGCAGCGAATCATTTGGACTTGGACGGCGTGGGACGCCGTTCGCCCACTTGCTGCTAAGAGAGTGTAGGTGGTATCGTTGGTTTTCTTTTTTTACCGGCGTGGTGATGGGCGGGCTTTCCAAAGGCGCCGAGTGTAGCATATAATGTGGTCCTTTCCGCTCCAAATTTTTTCAGTATTCCACAAGTTTGCGTAAACTGGTTTGGGTTCCGTTGACTGATGGTGCATATATCCCTCGGGCCTGGTAACCCGGTGGTTTTTTTTTTGGTTCAGGATTAGATTACTGCTACCGTTCTTGTTTTGACTGCGGTTGAATATTTTTTAGCTTTGGCAGTGGTTGCTGTGCGTTGTTCTTTATAAATTGCACCTCCAGTGCACTGCGAAAGCACACTAATCTCGGTGAACATTGCGATTAAGCTCATCCAGGGTTTGTGATAAGCTATGGGTGCGATGACAGCTGCGAATTCCTGGCGGCCGCGCCTGCGTGTGGTGGTGCTGGTGGGACTGGCACTGCTAGCCCTGGTGTTTTCGCTGGTTTTGCTTCTATCGAACCTTTTAGCGCAACACTACCTTCGGACCTGCCCGCTTCGACCTCCAGTGAGCCGTACCGTCGTACTTGGCGGAAATAGCACTATGGGTGGCAGCCAAACTTCGGCGGTTTTGTTCCCTACCCAATCGACCCTGGGATTCGACAAGATTTTTTTGATTAACTTGGACTCGCGCACCGATCGGCTGTCGCAGATGCTAGAACTGACCTCGTTCTTGCACATCAAGGTGGACCGCCTGCGGGCCAATACGTCACAAGAAGCCCTCGACGGTAACGGCAACCCGTCGAGCCACAAGGCGTGCTGGAGCAGCCATATGCGTGCTTACCAAGAAGTTGTGGACAACCCGGCCATCCACCAGGCGCTTATCCTGGAGGACGACATTGACATTGATTACGATATCCACAAGCTGACACCGGTGGCTATGGATGCAGTGCACTGGGCTAATCCGAATTGGGACATGGTGTACTTGGGTCACTGCAGTGGCATCGAGCGCAAATATACAGTGGTGGACAAGGCCGCCGACATTTACCCGTCGTTCAGTCCCGCTTGTACCCATGGTTATGCAGTCAGCAAGCAAGGCGCGGCCAAGCTGCTCAAATTTCTGCAGGTGTTCAAAGACCCCATTGACGTGGCCATTATCGACCATATTCGAAACGGTAACTTGCAGTCGTACTCTCGAGGCCGTCCATTATTTTCGCAGTACCATAGCAAGGCCGATTGGTCGGATGTGAACGCCGATGGAGGTCTTGGCACAACTGGTGACAGTCCTACGACCTCTGGCCGGGATCGGTTGGAGGCATTTTATGCGGCAATGGTTTAACCCGGCAACGTCGATGCTGCATAACAGTCTAATCCCTTTCCCATAACTGCAACTACTTCTGTCTTTTACGTGGTGCTGATGTACAGGCATCGAATGCCAAAGTATTTTTATAATTATTTATTAGTCCAAATCAATGTGCTTTGTGATCACGTACAAACCATCCATACTGTTGCCGCAAGCACTACCACCGGCGCGCTAACGTGAACAAGATAATACTAATAAACACAGAAAAGCATTTGCGCATCCACTGGCCACTTGAGCCCAAGCTAAACGGCAATCCAACGTGGTGCCATGAGGTGATTAGCGTAGCCAGAAAAGTAAAGGAGCAGCTCAGACATTTTGCTTTAACCTAGACTGGTACCCATCACCAAGAAAGGCACGGCTGGTTATTTGGACGAACCGCCTTGCCAGCTCACATCGAACATCTCGCCTTTACTCAAATCAGCGCCCAGCGCTTCGAATGCTGCAGGACTCAAATCCAAGTCGCCTGAGTCACAAGTGGCGCATTCATCTACGACCTTAACTTCGACCGACTTGCTACCCCGAGTAGCAGTGATGGTTTTATCGCACATGTCGCCGATATCATCCGTGGGCAGCGCAACCACCATGTCGTCATCCTCGTAGCTGCCGCCGCATGCGTTGTTCTCACCCGAGAAATTGTGGTGGGTGGTTCGACCGCTTTTACCCTCACCAGCACTATCATTGCTTGACTCGTCCTTCTCATCCGAATCGTCCACGCGCTTACCGCCTTCGCTTAGGTTCTCCTCGCTCACTTCGTCCTCACTCGAGCTGCTCTTTCCCTTCTTTTTGCGGGGTTTGACCCCCTCTTCCTCTGATTCGTCCCCGCTATCTTCTTTGTCATCCTCCTCTTCATCATCATCACCATCTCCTTTTCCCTTTGAGAAAGACTCTTTCGATCCACCAGGAGAGCGTTTAGTCAGCGCGCGTCGAACCAAACTGTCGACAGCGACTGGAACGGTGCGCGCAACCAGTGATTGGGGTGATGTGGCCTGCAGGTCAGTGCCTATCGGGGCGGCTGAAGCGGAGTACCATACCCCTAGAACAGCAAGCAGCGATACGGTCACAACAGCCTTGTGCATGGTGGCGTGCTTCAGCAAAACCAAGGGGAGGGGGATTGTAGAAAGCGTTGGGTAGGGTATAAATTTATAGTAGTCAAGCGAACTATAGTGCCACCGTTACGCACTGCTTTTTCAAGACAACAATTAGTACAGGGATAGACCAGCTATCGGAGTGCGAAATATCAAGGGTTCGCAGGGTGGGTATGGTGAAAAAGGCTCTGAAAAAGCGTGGTGATGGGATAGCAACGATGGAAACTAGGGGCGTTTTTATAATGAATTGGCTCGCTGCCAATGGCCATACTATCGGGTTATACAAATGCAACGAAAGACATGGCCGACTAAGTAAGAAATTAATAGCCGAGGTGAACGTATCGATGCCGTCGGTGGTTAAAAAATGGCGCCAAAGGACCAAACAATCAAATTCACACACTTGGGGCTCCATTTTTCAATTCTAGATAATATCGGGCCTTGCATTGAGGGCCCGACTTTGTGCTCCTTGAATGATTGCCGTTTTAATTGGTTTGGGCATTGCCAAATCGATCACAACATAGGCCGTAAAAGCATGCACTGTGTCTAGGTCCCAGGTTCTCATGGTCCCGCTGCTAAAGGCTAAAAACAACCCCAACAATCGGAGGGATGGCCAGGATGCTGGCAAGAGCAGGGCCTCCGCGCCAACAAGATGCAAGATATGGTAATGCTGAACGCTTGAAGGAAGCCAAATAAGCGAGGCCAGCGTCCGCCATTTTTCGGTAATAAATTTTTCAATGATCGGGTGTTAGATGTTTTTGGTCACTGCTGCTGCCTGCTGGGTGTAAAGGCTTGGCTATGCAGCCTCAGAGGGACGGCGCCCCGAATAGGCTTCAGTCCAGACAGAGCGCGGCAGGGCCCTGTTCCTCCACCCACTGTTTTCCCTCCCCCATACCTTACCATCGTGACCCCGCTCATTTTTGTCAGCTGGACCAGCACCGTTCGGTTCCGCTGGTATTTTGGATGTTGGGAGCCGTGGTCAGCTTCCACGTCACTTACTGTTCTTGTGAGGTGCCTCTTACCTGGTCTCATGCTGAGAATTGCCTCAGGCGAGTGCGCCGGTCCGAAATACGGATGGATATCTCGAAACACAATAGAATAACCGAGTCGCTCGGAGATTGCATGACCGAGACGCAGCTGACCTGAAAAGCAAATGGACAGCATACTGAGCGACCACACCCGATAGCCCTCCAAGTATGCCAATGCATTTAGACAGGCAGCTAATTGGCCTGTACTCGGCCATTAAAGGTTGATCATGGAAGGCACAGACGCACACATAATGGGGTTAGTGGGCTAGCACAGACGACATATACAATTTAGCACTGCATCTACTGCCATAGAATAAAACAGCGCTTTAAATAAACTTACCATTAAATCCACACGCAAGCAATGCGCTGAATCCAACGAGGCAATAGTATCTTGATGCACTCGTCCAACGCCCTCGAGAGGGCATCGGGGTCGTTGTGCAGCCGTTTGAAAGGCAGCGATAATGACTTTAGAAATCTTGTTGATACAGCACATGCTAAATGCTAGCGACGGCGCTTGGCAGGCGGACGATTTTTATTTATTTGCTTTTCATCGCCTCTGGGGCCTATTGATGCTCTGCCACCTGGGGTTAGCAATAATCAACACGCCAGCAACTACCAAAGGATAACAGAGGCAACCTACATCTATAACTGACAGCATGATGGGCGAGCAGACCCTGTTACACTCTGGGCATGCCAAGGCCTTTTGAAAGGCAGCTGATTGGTCTGTAGTCGTCCACTAAAAATTGATCATACTCAGCCGTTTTAGTGGCTGCCTTTTTTCCCGTCCATGCCCTGCGTTTAGTTGGTGGTGTTGAAGCAGTTTGGTAGACACTAGCGTCACTCCACGACGTGAAAACCATGTCTGTGAAAAATAAAGTGTAGATCTTTTCCCATTGGAGAGGAGTTAAGCCAAGAGCGCCAACCGAGTCGCCCAATGCATAATCGACGGCATCTATGCATTTGGATAGAAGCACAAAGAGACGCTTCCAATAAAGAAAAGACTCGGCCCCCAGTTGACCCAGCCGCCGCCTTTAAAACGCTCTTGTCCGCTTGCCTTGTATTACCACTTCACTTTTGCTTCATACAACGTCACCTGGGCTTGGGGAACCTTGCTCTATTTCAATGGGTCTCTTGTCCGATTTTTATCCAGCCCCACTCGCCTAGCTTGTAGAATAGTGACCAACCATGGACGACGACCTGTACAAACCCACCCACCGACCGCGCAAG
>JANBQA010000405.1:0-15672 GCA_027576955.1 Dimargaris xerosporica
ATGGACATATCATCCGAAGACAATATGAACTAGTCGGGCTGCGCACCTTGCTAGATAGCACCCAGGTTCAGCTTCGTCTAATGGTTCGCGATATTCACAGGTATGCGCGGGAGGTATGTTTAGGAGAAAGGGGATGGCCAGAACATTTCGAAAGGCTTTATTCTTTTCTATTCCTGAAATACTCTTTTAAGGGTGTGGCCAAACTAAACTTTGCGAAATCATGATCTGGTGCTCAATTTAGCGACTTGCCTATATCTCGAAGAAAACTGAGGCATAGCCTTCTCAATCTTGACCAAGGTACCACTATCGAGCGCACAGTTGATGTGATTGCGGCCTTCTTTGACGTATTAGGCACTAAAGATCTGTTGAATATATTCCAAGCAATTACTCAGCAGGTGCAGAAAGAGTATGACGACAGCCAAAACGAGGCTCTTCCCAACCAACCATCTATGGCAGCTGACCAAGTGCTGTCCCTGAAATATCGTGTATTCTTCTACCAATTTTGGCTCACGATTATTAGTGACAACGACGTTGATCGGCTGCGGTATTTTCTCCACAGCCTGCTTGTATTCTATGTGATTCCTGGGATTATCAGCCAAGTACTGCAGTTGGGCAAGTATGATGACGCATTGAAACTCGCCAAGGAGATCCACGAAATCCCAGGCATCACTGAAATCTTCAAAGGTTTTAAAAATCATGCGCCCGACTACTTTGAATTCATCATGATCCAAGCGATTGAAGGGGAGCTTGATGGATTTGATGATTTTCGTGTCAAAACCCAGAAGATGGGGAAGCTCAAAATCAATTTGTTATATAGGTGCTTTAGAGGGCATATGGTAGGATCCTCATGGCATGGTATGAACACTGTGTTTAAGCTTAGGCCTTCAAAAGATGTATCAGCTTGGCAACAGCGTTACCTACCACTATGCGAGCAGCTCTATGCGAAACATCTACTAATGGCTGATCTAGACCCAGAATCTTTGGTAGATGTGGTGTATTCTAGCTATGAAGATACTTCTAATTTGTTTGAGCCTGATGCTGAACAGCATCAAGGTTAAAAGCAATGGTCAATAAACTTAGAGTGATTTTCTCTTAGTAACTAAGGGTAGAAGCATGTAATAGCCAAATGCTCGCTTGATGAGGTTTTAAATACCAAGGCCCATGCAATTAATAAACCAAGTGCATGGCTGGGCGGCTAGTCCCCAGAAGTTCACAGCAACTGGAGAATTGAAGAAGCCTGAACGCTGGATCAAATTGCCTATTTTCAGGAAATTATAATAGTAAAGTGACGTGCAAAGAATATCGGTGCTTAAGAGAAGAAAGCAGCGATAGGTTGTTTCTTAAAAGATATTTTCTGGAACTTTTCTCTCCACTTCACTACGCCATCCTGGCCCGTCACTCGAGGTCAGCAGAAATCAGTACGTCAGCGACTACGCAAAACTATTATGACAGGCTATTGACATCGATAATGCTCCAGCACACCACCATCACCTTGAGTTGCGTACTTTGGCAAACGAGCCCCACAGTTTTTGCCTCTTCCCACCACACAAGCAGCCTGCACTAAACCAAGTAAAAAATACGCCTTCATGTGTTGGGCGCGACCGCCTTAAAGTGCCTCCGCCACACAAGCGCCGGTAGCATTGCTTGGATTGGCTTCAGGCCCAGCACAGCGAAATATTTTTTGTTTAAGTTGACCACCTTTTTCTTGCCGTTGTGATCCGGCTGCCACACGAGCCCAAAGCAGTGTGACTCCATGGCTTATTTCGCTTTCTATTTTTGTTCCCGAATCCTTTCTCTGCCTCTGTAGCTAGCCATGTTTGCCCACCTGCCACTGATCGCGCGCCTGGTGGCCCCACGTAGCCCGATACTTCGCCGGGTCCGCCATGTGCACATGCCCTTGCGGTCCTTGCCGTCACTGTACAATCCGGTCAAGAGGTAAGGCATCTAAGCTGCTGCTGTTGCTACTCGTAATCCGAGAGATCGCTTAGCATGGCCTTGGTGAAGCGTTAGTATGGCATGCTTTCATGCACCGCCCATGACTTGCCTAATCGTGCTGGGTGCAGATTGCGTTTTGAAGGGTTCCAACGATAACGTTGACCAACGGTGCTAATGGTTAGGACATCGATAGCAGGGTGGGTGATATCATAGTGATTTGGTGCCCTGTTTCAGCCAGCAGCGCGCATTACCAGGGCCGGGAACATGGCTCGCTTCAGCTTCGATAGCAAGGCATTTTAGGCCGCCCGCACTCAGGTAAGTTTTATTCCTAGGATTAATGTCCAACAATAGGTACTGCTTCGTTTTTTTTCAAGCCATGCTCGTGGCGCTTTGTAAATGCCACCACTCATATAAGACAGCAAGTCGCCTGCTCTCATTGCTAACAAATGATCACTACCAGCAGGAAATGGAAACCATGTACATTTAGCGCGGGCTTTTCGAGCATCTCCAGCTGTTATCAACAATCCCCGAAACCAAGCCAATTGCAAAAAACCAAGGAAAATGCCAAACTACTGATAAACAAGGTAAGCACTTCGAACTTATAAACTGGCCCCACATTGTTTCATTCTCGCCAAGGGTCAACGTGTCGACACTATCCTTTCCTATGGCTTTACATTGTGTTAACATTACTGAAAGAGTCATGTTACTGCCTACGGCACTCTTGCCTTCTCTTTTTCTCTCACCTTTTTCTGATCAAAACCACCTTTTGAAACTGCTTAGCTGCTAATGGTCGCTCCAACCACTTGAAATCAAAATAACCTTAGCTTCAAAAATTGCCAATTCGCGAAAATATCTACACCATTCCCAATATCCTCACAGTGGCTCGGTTAATGGCTTCTCCTTGCATTGGCTACCTCATTGTACAGCATCAATACAAATGGGCACTCATCAGTTGCGTGGTGGTGGGCTTGACCGATGTATTGGACGGCTACATTGCGCGTCGCTACAACATGGCCTCGGTGGCAGGGTCTATTTTAGATCCAGCAGCTGACAAGGCACTGATGACCGCGCTGACCGTGTCTTTGGCAATGAGCGGCTTGTTACCCGTGCCTCTCGCAGCTCTTATTCTGGGTCGCGATGGTGGGTTGGTATTAGCTGCCGTGTACTATCGGTATATCTCCTTACCACCGCCGAAAACGCTTACTCGCTACTTTGATTTCTCGCTGCCCTCGGCAGAAGTTCACCCGACATTTATTAGCAAGGTAAATACGGCGTGCCAATTGGCCCTGATGATGGCCACCTTGGCGTCCCCTCTGGTAGGCATGGTTGAAAGCACGCCGCTGCTTGCTCTGCAGTACACAGTAGCAGCCACCACCGTTGCTTCAGGGCTGAGCTATGTGTTCTCTAAAACGGCCGTACGTATCTTAACCAAACCTCAGCATGTAAAGCCAACGACGCCAAAGCGTCAAGCTGAACCACCACACACATCTGCAATGAGGCCGCCCGACCGAAAGCCAGATGACCTGCCTCGGCTGTAGCCACCATGGCGAGCAGATGGTAGTGATGTGGTCACCGGGTACCGCGTCCGTCTTGTTATGAAAGCTGACCTAATAAATAGGCCTGGGCACAAGACAGAGGCCAATAATTAATGGCGTGAGGTAGCAGCTGGCTGTTCCAAGCCAAGCCAATAAGCTAGAGCTGCAGAGACTCCACCTAGAATTTCTTAGAATTACAATGATGAAGCCCACAAGTTGAGGGATGGAATAGCGGAGAAAAACTAAAGGAGCAGAGTATAAGCCAGGCACTGATTTCAGTGGGGCAAGGAAAGCCGCAAATTGGCTCTGTGTTAAATTATTATCCTTGGAGCGGTGCACAAAGCCAGGGCTCGATGCCATAGGACTTCCGGGCCATGGCACTCAACCACTATCACTCCCCACCCTTTCACCGACACGGTATTTGTCTGGTTTTATCATCTACCACTTATCCCACTGCTCATAATGCAATTCGCAGTGGCTAATCGGCCAGCCCTGGACCATTATTGACCCATGCGATGTTCAACAAAGACCTCAAACATTAGGTCCCAGTTCCTTTATTACCTGGTGATGCCATGGCTAACCATATCATAGAGATGCATAAGCACAGGGCAGCATTGGTTTTAGAGTCACTTTGGACAGAGTGTATAACTGTATAATTTTTATTTCTGCGAGGCCCATCTTCGACAGTAAACAAGCATTCATTGACAAAGACACTGTGGGTAATAAATGTTGGGAACAACGGACCATGGAAGCAGGGATAATCGAGAAATCAGGCTTGCAACTGTTTAAGTCTGAGTGCAACGACCAGCAGGAGGAAAAGCCCTTCATCACGTATATAAATAAAGGCCCAAAGGCGCCCTATCCTGGGCAGTAATGGCAACCCGTAGCTGCCCTACCAACGTCTTGGGTCAAAAGACAAGGGTTCTTGACGCTACATTGCCATCACTATCACGACCACCATCAGCCAATGACCATGCTTGGCTTTAGATGTGCGCCGCATAGATTCGCATTAGGTAGCCTAGTTGCTTCTCAAGAGCAATAAAAAACCGCTTGCTCTTATAAAGCAATATCTAATACGGTACTACCAATGCTAACGCCGAGGAGAGCGGGGACATGCAAGTCGAGGAGCGATTGGAGATCGCACAGTCTATGGTCAAAAATTTATTGCCAAGTTTTTTTTTTTCGTTATATTGTTGAACTTATTTTAAGGATGCCCTACCAAAGATCCAGGCGCTTTTTATCCAGCGCCCTCAATGAACTCTCCTCACCTTGTCGTATTCATGGCCCCCTTTTTTTCATCCATAAAACTACACGTCCACTCTTTTCAACACAATCATACAACTTCCTTCGTACAGTGAATAAAAAAGACAAATTGATCACCATGGTCTTGTATCCTTGACCAGTTCTTTTTTTTACTGCTCGCCCATATTGGCCGACTAATTACAAAATAATACAGCTCGCTGCGTGAATGTTACCTTGTAACATGTCTCTCTCGTCCACAGTTTAATCACTTTAGCCAAAAGCCCTCGCTTTCTTGAATGGCTCGCAGCAACTTGTGAGCCAGGGCTTCCTTGGAATCGTAGCGGTACAAGCCCAGCTGGTTAAAGCACGTATGAGCAATAGGGAACCGGTTCACGTCATCACCCAAGCACACAATCTTCAATGCCAAGGTCTCGGTCCCCAGTGCAGGGATACGGTCGCTGCCAGTCACAAAGACCAGGAACCGCTGCTGCATTGGGAGATCCCACCCAGCCACTAGCTCCCAAAACGACACGATGAGGGGATCATCCGGTGCAAACCCATGGTACCGTGTGGCGGCTGCCAATTGGTTGAGCTGGAGAGGCTCGGGGCTCCCCTGAACTAATAGCTCAATTTCCTGGGGGTGAAACAGGGACAGGGCGTTGCCACCGCACACAAAGTAAAAGCCTCGACGAAAGGGGTCAAACTGCCGGGCCACCGATTCATTGAGCACGTAGTCAATATATCTGCTCACGTACTGCGCACGGTTGCTGCGCGTTACCGGGATGCGGTCTCCGTTGGGAATTAGGGGCACGGTTCGGCGCTCGCCATAGGCCAGGTAATCCACCGTAAAGTGGAGGCAAAAGACGTCCTCCACGTCATCGCCTGGGTACCGCAGGAGCTCACGCAGCCCGCGGGCCAAGGAGGGCCGGAGTTCTTTGAGGTCACGCAGCCCTACCTTGCGGTCGAGCAGTTTTTTGTAGCAGGCCAGCGGGAAATGAACGTCAAGGATGGTTGAGTTGTAAATGGCCAAACCAAAGATGACCCCCACCAAGAAATATTGGTTGCTGGTCTCGAAGCTAGCCGGGTTGAACCAAAACAACCGCGACTCTTCGTCCAGGGTGAACATGCCATTGAGCGGGTTGAAGAGGTCTTTGAGCAGCAGCATGAACCATTCCTTGGTCAAACCACCGGCGTCCACGCCTTCTTCGCCGACAAACTGGATTTTCAGCTTCTTCTTGAGGTCGGCCTCGTGCGACGACAGCTGGTGCAACGAGTCTTCCACGATGCAGTCCCGACAGATGTTGAGGGCCAGGTACGGGTCCGTCAAGCGCTTTTTCAGAATAGTAGTCAATAGGGCTTCCTTGACCTTGGATTCCATCTGGCGGTGCGCATCCAGCTGAAGGATGCGCATCTTGGCACCCATGCTGATCAGCATGGGGTACTGGCAAAACGAAAAGTGCCCAGTCCGCTGCTGCCACGCGTCGTAATCGGCCGTCAAGTCGATGCAGTCCACGCCCGTGTTGTAAAACTCGGAAATTGGCAGGCGAGTCTTGGCCATGGAGTTGGCCACAGCCAGCAAGGCCATAGTTCGCGCCGCAGCCTTGAAGCACCAATCAGACTCGTAGGGCTTGGGGCGTTTTCCGTTGCGGGACCGGGCGTAGGTGGTCAAGCGGTAGGTGACGAAATGGTTAACCAATTCGACCCGTTTGTGCAGCTGCGCGGGGGACAGCTGGGAGAACCAGTGGACCACGTAATGGTGCAGGGTGTTGGGTAAACACGACATGAGGCCCAGGATGCGTTTGATAATCTGGTGGTGGTAGTGGGTTTCCTGAGGAAAATTGTGTTGGTACAGTAGCGGGTTCTCCAGCAGTATCAGCAAAAACCGGATGTCGTCCTTGCGGTGAAACCGCCGGTAGGGGCGCTTGAGCAAAGCCTCTGTTCCGCTCATCATGGCGCGTATGCAGGGCGCCGGTAGATCCAGCAGTAACCGGTACATCTCTCGCACGTCGGCCACGGCCACCCCGGACTGCGATGTCGATGTATGCTTTCCATTGGCAAAGCTGTAATTGAGTCGGTCCCAGTGGGTAAAGGCCTCGGCGATTAAGCGTTCCAATTGCAGCAACGTAATTTTCTCCCGCTGCCAAGCGTGAAACGCGCCCCGAAAGCGGTCCAGGGTCATTGGTCTGCGCCGGCGACTCTCTGACAAGGCCTGGTGGTCAAATTCGGTCAAGTCGTTGACGGTATCGCAGACGAGGCACCGAAAGCAAGCCGAGTCCTTGGGGTAGCGGAGTTTGCTATCGCAGCACATGCACCGCCCAAGGCTCATCTCGGGTGCGTTGTCGTCGGTGTGCGCGTCCTTGGCTTCCAAAGCAGACTCCATGTCGAGAGTTTCGGGCAGTATCTCGGTCGGCGTCGAGTACCGCTTCCACCGCGGGATGTTGGGGATTTGAAATATAAGGTGATTCATGGTGCGCAGCGTGCTGGACATGGCGCACAAGGCAAGCTCGTTTCGGGCGTAAGAGGTCAGCAGGTGAGTAACAAAAGGGCAAAGGCGGAATTTGCCGAGGTGGGCGACGAGCGGTGCAAAAGTAAGAATACAGGAGATGCGTTGGTCGCCACAGCTCCGGGCTATTGCTTGTGCGGAGCGCCACCCGAGTTTGTTAAGGAGTCAAGGGGTAAGGGCAAAAAGAATGGCGCCAGGGTGGGTTATGAGTCTACCAACCAAAGCCAGCGGTTAAACTAGTTACAGCGGAGCAGCCCAATGATGCTACACGAGCAAACATTGGCTTTCAGCTCACTGGCGTGGTGGGCAACCTACGACGCACGCGGGGCCAGCACCGCAAACAGTGCCAAGCAAAGTTTGGGTGACTAAGCCAGATATGCCAGGGCTGGCCCACAACTCACGCAAGGACTGCTAACTCGAGACTCACTGCGCAAGCCGAGGAGACAGTGTGGCCTTCTCCCTTCTTTCACGCGTCCGCTGTTAATAAAAAAGCAAAGAAAGATAGCGCAATAAAAACCAAGTGTGCGTTGCTAACCAACAACCCAAGCAAAGCCACACAACGTGCCCAGAACAGGGTTCATAATATCAATTGTGCGAGTAAGAGTAAAAACAAACAGCGCGCGGCGCGGTAGGGAACGGGGGATAGCAGTTCAAATAGCCACGACCGTGAATGGGCGATGGCAAGAAAGACAGGCGCAACAATGGCCGCTGGGACACGCCATGGCCAGCGATGCGTGCCACGCTCCTCCACATTCACTTTCGCTTTCTTTCTCTCTCTCCATCCTTTCTTCTCCTGTCCATTGCCACGCATGTCTACATCTGTCTACGCCACGCCGCAAACATGCAAGTGGATGCGAGGGTGAGCCAGGTCGTCAGCGCCACTGCGTGCTTCGATGTAACGCAGCGCTTGTCCTACCGCACGCGTACACAGCAGCTCTGCCCGATACATATACTTGCTGGCCATCTTGTGCGACAATGTGCAATAAGAGTACGACCTGCCTTCCACCGACTGCCAGGGTATGGTCTTTTCGGCCAACGGCTGCCCTTGTTTGACGTTGTGCTTCAACAATGCTCGGTGCAGCCAGCGTTATCGACCAGGGCTGTCAACCGAACAGCCATCACTCATTTCTTCTTACTGCCAACCCGTCCATTAAGTGCCAGGCTAACACTACTAGGCACTGTCACCCTGATCGAGCTTTTGCTCAGTGGTATTGGATTGTTCATCCAGCTCAGGTATCTTCTGCTGCACTGACTGACTTTTTTTAATTGCTCGCGCTCTGCAAGCACTGTGAACCCCCCCCTTCCCAAGCCCCATCGCATGGCCCTATTGTTGTCGCATGGGCTTTTTTCCCGCTGGGCGGCCTTGCAACTGTGCCCAACGTGTCTTGTTTAGGCGTTCTTCACAGCAACTGGCCCGTCCGGAATTTCCTGATATCTCTCAAACAGTTCTCACCACAACAGGTAAAAATAGCCCAGAGATTTCCCTTAGCCACTCTCTATACTGTGGCATGAGCGAAAAATTGGTGAACCAATACTATGTTTAGCGCTGGCCAAAAGCATTCCCTGAACCCAACAGAGCCAGCAAACGAACCAAGCAGCAGCTCAGCGGATGGACCATGGACCCCAGCCAAATGTTGGGCTGACCGATCCTGCCCGTTTTGGAGCAACAATTGCACGCAGCTGTGAGCTGAAGGCACGCGATAGCAACTATGCACGCAAGTCATGGGATGAGGCACTGTCGCCCTGGCCCCTGCTCACAGTCCGCCCTGATGCACGCTTTGGCTCATTGGTCCAGGCTGGACATCACTCCGCTCTCCCTGATGGACAGTGGGGGATGGGAGCGCCCGGTTGGTGGCACGTGGGCCAACTATCGGTTACAGGGTGCTAGCCCATTGACAACGGTCCCATCTACACACGAGTGTACTAACTACTGCGCTAGCCACCGTCGCTCATTGATTACGTTCAAAGTGCTCCGATAAATAACTCATCACATAGGCAATGGTGTCTATTCTTTTATTTAGGTCGCGGGTAAAAGTTAGGTCATACCGCAGCCTATTCACTGCTTTGGCCATTGACAGTCGTGAGTTACGACGGCCCGTGAAACAGCGAGGTCAGCGTCGTTGCACCAGGGTGACGAGCAACGTGATTAGTTTGAGATTGACCCTTTAATCGCTCTCTTTCTTCGGCCAAGTCATCATGGAGTTTCTCCGAAAATATTCTGTGCTCGTCTGGGCTATGGCGAGGAATGGGGGTGTCAGGGACTTCAAACTGCACCTTGTGGCTGGTGGGAGGACAACAGTTGACAGCGGTACAGGAACTACCACACAAGTGGCTGCCACTGGAAGCAATCGGTTGAGCACTCACCAGTGTGGCCACGGTAAGCACGGTTATGCCAGTCAAAATGAAAATGGATCGCATGGTCAAAGGCTGGGTTCTAAGGTGAGCTGAGAGAACAAAGACAGTAAAGTAAAAAAGGAAAAAGAGTAGATTGGTGGGCACAACGGCGGCAAAGAGCCTCGAGCGTGCCTATCCACCAATGTACCACAACAGTGTGTTTGTGGGGGAAGGGGCGAGTTCTACTAGGACGCTGTAAACGTTAGACTATGGCGGTGAGCAGTGAGTTGAAAGGGCGATATTTCTGCCTCTTATATAATTCTCGCACTAGTAAACCTAGGCCAGCACGATGGCGACGCCCAATTCCCGATGCCAGCCGATACGATCACACATTTCGGATGCACAGGGTCAGGAGGATTTTTGGAGCGCATGTTTCATCGCCCAGTTTGTACACACGGTAGGATCAAGCGGCGTTAAGGGTTCTTTGTTATGACAAAATCTGGCTGCCCACATTGACCCTTGCCCCATCCCACTCCAACACGCCAATGATAGATACACACACACCCTCAGCCAAGAAACACCCAAAGGCAAAATGGAGCACACGGCGTTGTGCACAGGTAGCCTCCAAGAGCGCAAGAAGAGTGTGGGGACTTGACGTCAAAGGACACCCTTGATAAAAATAGTACAGACATATGAAACGCGTCTATCGCTCAAAACAAAAAGATGATCAAGCACATGGTTAACCAAGCCTGCGCTTAACTATGGCGCCCTGAACGGGACGTGCGCCGCAGCACTTTGTTGAGGCCTCATGGACAAGGTTACACCAGTCATCGGTGCATTGGGGATATATGCTGTCAAACTCGTCCCTGACTGCCACCCAGCATTGCCCGCCAGCTCGTGATTGGATGGGGCACGCAATGGGCCCACTACGCTATCCCCAGAATAGATAAAAGCGCACCCGATCAAAAAGCAGTGTCCAAGCATACGGTTCCCACCGGTGGCGACAGACCGCGAGGGTAGAGGTGCCATCGGCGCATGACTGAAGGCATAAAGAAGTTCGATGATGCAAAGGTCGGCCTAAACCTGAAAAGGAAAATAGAAACGAGCCAGCAAAATCAACCACGGCGTTGCATCGGGTGGTGCTCGTCAATGGTATTCATAGAACCCCGTATGGTGACTATTGAGCACCATCACAAACCTACAATGACGCCAAGAAAGTTTGTGTGTGTGACAGGGTGCACTTGGGAGATTCCAAAGCGAGCGGTTGAGCGCATCGCACATGCCATGGTGGTCGCCTCGTTAAGAGCCATGGCACATGGCGTGCCGCCTTTATTTTTAGCCAGCGACGTTTGGGTTCCCATAAGCATAAAGGTCGAAATGCAGTCATGCCGTTTGGTGTGGTGGGTGTGGTTCGTTTCTCTCAGCGACGACATAGCTACACTGCTTGTGGGTATATTAAAAGCACCAAACTATGGCTGCCATTTAGCAGCTGAGTCCATTGAGCGCTAACCAGTCATATTTTCCGGACTAAAGAGAGGCACAGGTGCACACGGCCAGCCCTTTAGCCCGGCCGTTCTGATGGTGATGTCATGCATTCAAGTCGTGGTTGCCTAGTTACAGCCCTGGTCACACAAACAATCCGTCAAAGAACCCCATGAATGATTGCATGTGCCTTGGATACCCCACATCATCAAGTCCTGTCCTCAAGTTGCCCCAGATTACGCAACGTTGTCAGCTGTAGTCTTTGTGTACGTGGGTGCATACATCTCGATAATGGAAACTAGTGCGCCTAGTGGTCGACGCTTCCACCACAAGTAAGCATCATTTCCTGCGCAGCGGCGAATTCTGCGACGACGATGATGCCATGTCGATCCAGGGTGAAGGCCGCCGTCGACTCAAGGGACTTCCGTAATCTGGTCGCACGGGTGTACCACCCCGATTAAACGATTTGCGCACCGACTGCTCAATATCAAATGCAATGCTCCCACTACTGTTCATCCGGAGGTTACCGGGATTACCTGCCCCAATGCCATTGCCTACATCATTATTGCCGGCTGGCTTCGAGCCCGCGAGCAACTGCCCAGAAAGGTGGTGAGAGTGGCTTCCAGCACTATTGGATGAGTCCAGGGCATCGTTGTCGTCGCGGAGAAAGAGGGCCAACTTTTCATCTGGGATATTAAAATGCGATGCTTGCTCACACATTTCCAGCGCAGCCAAGCGAAGTAGATACTCCAATAGGCTGAGCTGGTTATGCAAAGACAGCTGTTCAAACGGCAGCGTCGAGTCAAGGATAGGAGTGCCGCTGCCATCGACTGGGTGGCCCCAAGGAAAATACATGCCCGAGGATGCATTGGAGAGCCTGGTAGCGGGCACTTGCCCATCGTTCAGGCTTTCATTGGCGTCGTCACTGTCATCCGCAGAGTCAGTGGTGGCAGTGGTTTTGGGTACAGTTGAACCACGGGTCGACCTGAGCCGGGGGACTTGATGGTTGGCTTCCTCGATTTCGCTGCCATTTGCATCCTCATCAGCGCTATCGTCCTCTTGGAACACTTGAAAGGCAATCCATTCAAAGTGCGGCTGTGGTGCTGGCATGGCATAGGATGGTGTGCGTGTCAATGGCCGCGGTGGCGTGCTTGGTTCTCCATTACCAATCAAAACCGCACTGCCGCTTGTTTCGTTGGTATTATCAGAATCAAGCGACTGCCCAGAGCTGGAATCAGTGTCCTGGGCCATCTTCGGTCGGTCATGGATGGTCAAGGATGCTAGCGATGAAGCCAGTGTGCCACTTCGAGACATGGGTGCTGTGGTGGTGGCAGTGGTCGTAGCGTTGGTGGTATGTGCCGTTGGAACCTGCACTTGCATCACCAAGACTGGCTGTTTGGAGTCCTCGATATTTAACAGTTGACCCGACGAACTATAGTGCAACCGAATGATGTCAGTGACAGGGTATATCCGTTTAGCACCGGGTCGCAAGCGTTTTGTTGATGCCAAGCGAGTAGGTGACACATCGTCGTGATAACGGCCGTCATTGAGATCTTGAACCACAACAAACTCGTAGAAATACGGCAAGGATGTTGACCGTACGCGTTGCAAATACGCTCGACACTTTGGAAACTCTTCTTTCCACGTAAAATCGTCCCGAGACTTGTGTCGTACCGAGCTGGTAAACAGGCTATACATGGTCAACTTGAAATGCGGCTTGACTTCGGTCACCAGTTCGTGCAGGGACCGGGCCAGATTGTCGGCAATGGAGTCACCGAGTGGGTTCAGCGAGCAAAAAGATGAGGGGCTTTCGGAAGGGGGCGTTGCATGCGATGGAGGTGACGAGTATGATGGATCGCCAGTCTTGGAACACTCGCTGTCATGACCAGATTGCTCGCTACTGCCACTGGACCGCGGGTGTATTGGCGTCTTGGAGTTTGGCGTTGACAGCTGGGCATCCATTGCGGTGCGACAGTGTAGCTGGTGAGTCCGATGCAGGCAAGCCGACGCCTGAAGAACCCGTCCTGGCGATATAGAGCTAGGCAAACTGGTCCCCAGATGCGCGCCCGACGTCGTCAAGGCCAAGTTGAGAAAGGGCACCATCTCCGTAATGCGGTTCATTAACCGCTGTATCTCGGCCTGGATGGCCTGAATATCTTTCTCCATCTGAGCAGCTAGCTTCTTTGACGTGCGCGGCTGGCCTTGCTGAGCAGACCTGTGATTATGAACGCTGCTGGCCCATTGCTCTTCAAATTGCTCCAAGTGTTCACTGAATTCCTCGGTCTGCCGACGCAGCTGCGTCGTCAATGGAATGACCGCTGTGAGCGTGGAGTTTCCCCGAGCAGCCAAAATATCGATCAGGTCTATCGCTGGCACCACCAACTTGAGCCGCATTTCCAGCTCCATGCGAAGGTATTCGAGTTCCTTGGTCTGGTGGGTCGGCACGTCCCGGATAAACTGCGTGAACTTTTTCTATTGAATGCAGCCGCCGCCATCAATTAAAACCAGTGCGTTAGCTTGGTTCAAGGGTGTTTGGACCGTTTTGGGGAAGAGTTAACAAAAAACGCAGTCGGGTGAGATGGAATGCCACGAAAATCGTTTCAAGGACGACTGCGCTACTTACCAGAGCTATGGTACCCGCAGCACCAAACGCGGCCTTTCCAACCAATGTGACGGTCTGGATGGCCAGACTGGTAAACATTTGGTCCATGGCGCTACCATACACCCGGCCAAAGGCGCAGTTGGTAGGATTAAAGCCGGAAGGACTAAAATAATGAGAAAGAATAAACACACACCAGAAGGATATTACTCAAAGTAAATCTAGGGCGTAATGGAACACAGAGAAAGAGAGAAAACTTTTAGGCGCGGAGCAAAGTGGGAAGAAACCCAGTGTTTAACAGATAAAAGCAGAGGCATGAATAGGCGCAGTAGTAGCGGGCACAGGCAACGTACCAATGCCACAACACTGTTTTCGATGCTGCTGCCAAACATATCTAAGAACCCATCATAGAATTCAAACCCGCATACTGGTGTCAAGCAATAGAGTCAGTCTAGTTCAGGCATCTCAATGCACTCACCCAAAGCCTCCTAGGGGTATATCGGTGTCGTAGCTATCTCTTGGTGCTTCAAAAGCAGTGTGACCTTGGTCTGTGCACTCACATAGTTTTATTTGGTAAATTATGTAGAGCGACCTAACAAGTGGACTAGGTCCAGTTCCTGCTCTATGTCGTTTTTGTGTTTCTCTTACCAAAGTATTACTTAATGATAATTTTCTGGGATTGCTTCCATCCTCCATCGTCTCTGGGGTTCCTTGATGCCTGGCCATTTGAGACCAGCAGGCGTCAGCGTGCCAGCGACTGCTGAAAACAAGTGTGAAATTAAGCATATGGTGAGCCCAGTGGACGAGTCAGTTCAAACTAAAGAGCCAAGACTAACTGCTACATTAACATCACACGAATTTGGCATCAAAGACAACTCAGACAACCATGCACTTGATCTTTTGGCTGCATGAACCCTGGTACACCAAACCTTATCAAGCGAGCTTTTGGCGTTCTGAATATTGACTATAATTTTAGCTCTGCTTATAGTTACTCAGAAAATGATCGCTGTAGGTTTATTGATCATTACTTTTAACCTTGGTGTTGTTTAGCATTAGACTCAAACAAAACAGAAGTATCTTCATCATCAACATATATAACATCTACCGCAGGCCTTATACCCAACCCAGCCATTCGTCCAAGCTTAACACTTCGATTATATCTGTATCGGAGTTGCTTGCATTGGTCAGTATTATTAACAAGCCAACCTCGCTAAACTTTTGAAGGCTGAGGCTGGAGCAACTCTTTAACCTTATACCATGAAACAAAACCCCATTTCGTCCCGTAGCAATAGTACAAATATTGAGCATCAACTTTTCCAGTATCCCGAACTTTAACAAGCAAATCTTCTACCTCATCAAGCTCCCGAAGAATCACATAAATCATGATGAATTCAAAGTAGTTGGGCGCATTATCTGCAAAATCATTCCAGAGCTCGGTGATGCATGGGATTTCATGGATTTCTTTGGCCAGTTTCAATGCGTCATCATATTCGCCGAGTTCCAGTACTTGGCTGATTATACCAGGAATCACATGGTAAGCCAGCAGGTTGCAGAGATAATACCGCAGCTGCTCCCGCTTCCATTGTCAACCACCCCAAGCCAAAACCGATAAATGTATGCACGATATTCCAGGGACAGCACTTTGCCATCTTGGCGGTCTTTCTGCGCTTGCATAGCGATTGATTCGAAAATTTTCAGCAAATTCTTGGCACCTAATATATCGAACAAGGCTGCAATTGTGTCTACGGTGCGATCAATGTCGATATTTCGGTCAAGGTTGAGAGGGCTGTGCTTGAGTGTGTGTGGCAATACTTCTTCCATAGTAAGTTGATCCAAGTTCCATGGCATTTCGGTTAAGCCTGAGAATGCACCCCATTTAGTGCTTTCCTTGAATAAATCAGGGTAGGTTTCTTTCCCTATAGTGACTGAATCAGTGTTGTTTTCTTGTAATGCCTTCAAATAATCACGAAGCTGAACCTGGGTGCTATCTAGCAAGGTGCGCAGCCCGACTAGTTCATATTGTCTTCGGATGATATGTCCAT
>JANBQA010000406.1:0-15664 GCA_027576955.1 Dimargaris xerosporica
TTCATAGTTGCCTTGAAGCGACTTCGAGAATTGCTTGTACGACTTGTTGTAGTTAGGTGGTGAGTTCTTAAAAAAAAGAAATTCTGGGATTTCTTTGGTTTCGGCGGAAAAAAGTTCATGGACTGGTTGTTTGATGCTCGTTCAGATGCGTGCTTCAAATAATACTCGCAGAAACTAAAGATATCATTGCGCAAACTGTCAATCATCGTATGAAAATAAAAGAGCCCTTCTTGTGCGCCTAACACCCGTGGGACTATAGGTAAGAAATGGTCATGGCGGAATTTCCGCTGACGCCAAAAGTATGGGCTAAGTTGCGCTCGCGCTTCTGAAGGAGCGGTTTCCTTAAGGTTAAGATACTTTTACTGATCTGCCTCTAAAACGGCAGAGTCATGGAGGTAGTGTGTTTCAATGGCCTAAGTTAACACAGCACAATGCGTCAGTCACATCAATAATCACATGGCTCAGCGTCAGTTTAGTTGATTGCATGCAGTGTTCAGGACTGCTAGCACATCCTGCCTTAAATGATACAATTAAAATGAAATTTCTACTTACTTCATACTCTAAGTACAGCACCGTGATAATTGCATCATCAAGCCAAGGACTAGCTTGATGCATGGCCAATATCGCCTCTATATCTAAACGTTTGACGATTTCGACTTTCAACTCAAGTGGCAGTGCTCGCATATCTGCCAATGGGGGTAGGAGTGGGTTATCTTGCGGGCTCGATTGCTTCATGCCCACATTGGCAATGTCAGGCCCTGGTGTATCACGTCGAATTGATTGATCCATGGCCACTGCAGCTCCCAACAGCAGCAGCAGAATAGCTCCATAATGCATGGTGAGAGGAAGGAAAGCAGGCGAAGAGGGTGTAGTCAAAGCAAGCACAGAGTACAAACACTCAAAGCAATCGTTGTGGTGGCACGGTTTGATGGCTCGGGGCAAAGGTGAAAAAGGTAGTGGAGTGCCCTGGAAGTGGCCATATCACAAGTATTTATACACAAATTATTTTTACGAGCAGAAATGTACCAGGCCCGGGCGAGTCTGTTGGGGAGCTGTTGGCTTCTCTATTTGAGTCATCTTTGTGGCCTCTGCGTTAAATGGCAGGATGTGCGATCTCTTTGCCGCTGCTCTTCACCTATAGGACGTCCTGAGGAGCCCCTGTGCAAGATGGTGTCACCAAGCGCACTTGATTTGGCAAGGGTAATTCACACTTACCCATGGTCTGTTCCCGCTCGGTCGCTGCTCTGGCAAAGAGGGCCTGCCGTTGTGCAACCATCCTTCTTTCAACACCATGAAAGGCGACCATTTTGGGAATGCTGTCAGCCTTTGGCACTTTTCGTTGGCGGTGCCGGAAAACAATGAAAAGATGATGTCCCTGGCTCAGCTCGGGAGCACTCTAGGGGCCACATCGTTGACGATGGCTCTCTCGTTCCTTTCCCTTGTGTCGACGAGGGACCTGGCGATACAAAGGGCTCGCTTCCCATTGTAATGGCTGCCGGGATTCCTGCAATTTTCATTTTTTTCGTTTTCAACGGAAATGAGACAAGCCAATCGTCAGCATGAACTGATGTCGGCATTTCCAGACAGGCATTTGGCATCGCGTCGGCTTCATGATTTCCGTTATCTTGGTGGTACAACCTTGCCTAATTCAGCCGCCTGTATCACGCCTGTGACCCTGGCGTGGTTACTTCTCCCATGTACAGACCATTCTATAGCAGGCACGCTTATTATTGCTCCGTTGTCCTTTTCTTCTTTTGGGCAAAGCCCCTTCCCTCTCATGTCTGGCATGGCTGCCTTCTGTTAACCACGCCTGTGCTAGCCTATCTTGGGCATTCCAGCTCGCTTGCCCTGATGGCCTGGCGAGGGCGTCTTCTCTTGCTGCTTCTTGACCTTGCCATGAAGCTCTATTATGATGTGTCACTATCATGGCTGTAGAGAGGGCCATTGGGACTGCCTTATGAACAGGCATTGATCATGTACTTAATTTTCTGTTCAGACTCACCTTTTATCACTCTACCTTATGCCACCGACCCTTGCTGTGGTCATATCTGTGCTGATGGCATTTTGGGTGGTGGGTGAACACTTTAAATGAAGCACGAGGGTAATACTACCAGCGCTCAGTAAATGGGCTGCCCTGCTCCTCCTCCTTACCACCCAGGCCCAGCATTTGCAAAATATCACATGATCAAGGTTCTGTGCACCTTTTTTTTTCGTTCTCTTGTTTGATGGTCAGGATGGTGCACGAGGCGTAAAATATCGAGCATCGTTCCCTAGCTTTGCAATTGTCGCCATGGGAATCCAGCGCACAAAACAATGCACACATAATCGTATAGTAACAGCGCTGTTGGTGAGTGTTGAACCAAGCCAAGGCATACACATTTGTAATTCGCCCATATCTCTTCATTGCCACCACCGCAATCGTTTTTTGTGTTTTTTTACCGCAGGCAGCAGCTCGCCTCGATAGCTAGTGCTGTTCACATTGGTGAGCCATACAATCTGTGAACCTTTGCTTGTCACCAGTGCCCCTCGCTCGCCCCGGTCACACTTAACCCCCGCACGCATCCCTGCACAGTCTGACCTATTTCTGCCCGATCCTTTTACCATGACTAGCCCTCCTTGTCTCGACGGCCTGCAGGTAAGCCGCAGCGTCGGACATTGTACTTGGGTCAACACTATGACAATTGCTACGACTACCGTTGTTAACCGCTTATAACCGTTGCCCCGTGTCGCCCATGGTCGCCTTGTTCCTGCTTGTAGAGGCGCTTGGAGCACCACGGCCAAGTATTTGGTTCAGTGCTGCAGCTTATTCCTTCCAAGTACACCACCACCCCAGCCAATGGCGTACCACAGGTAAGAGAATAATAAAGCCTTGCTAGGGTGCTGCACCATCCCTTAAATGGGCGTTAGTTTCTTTTTTTGGTTTTTGACGTATGTCGCTTTCTCTCCGCTTTATAAACCCCTGCTAAATGCATTCCTATGGTATGGCATTGCGCCGCTGGCACCTGGTGAATTTTGGGAATAATTGCCAAATGATTAGATGTCAAAGTACATGCGCCATACCAAGAACAACAACTCAAAGTACCGCCAGCGATTGGAACGGAAGCTCGATAGCCATCAGGTGGTAAGTGTTGGTGGCATGGATGATCAGGCATCTTGCTCGTTAAAGACCTTGTGGATGACCGCGACAGTCGTGCAGTAATTTTGGCCCGTCTGCCCCTCGTTGCTTGCAACTATGCACCCATTTATCAAGTCCACCATCGATTGTGTTCATTCTATACGCCGTCAATGCATATGTGCTGATAGCAGGACACCGAGTCTGTGGATAGCCGCGATGGCAGCGAAGCGACTATGGAAACCGAATCTAGCCTTGATCACTCCTCTAATGACTCGGCGATGGGTAATTTAGGTAGGTGGACGCTGTTCAAGAGCAGGCCTTTTATGATGCGGTGAAATCAAGGCGATGCAAGTGCCCAGGTTAATGGCATACACCCTACTTTGATATACTAACGCTATCGCTGAGCCATTGGCCACTCATGAATTCCAAATGCCTATCTTATACGGTGCATTGCTATTGATAGAGGCGGAACCCGAAGACGCATCTAGCCCTAGCATCAGCGCCCTCAAGGCTCGCTTACAGGCTCGTATCACCCAGCTGCGAATGACACGCCATTCAGAAGCGCACGATACCAAGCGCAAGCGCTCGGAAGAATCCATCAAAGAAAAGCGGCAAAAGCGCAAACGCGAATCGCGAGAACAGCAGGCCAAGGCCAAAACCTCCATCACTGTGCCAGCTGGTGCTACCATGTCCGTTCTCAACGCCAACGGCCACACAGACGTTCATCCTGCTGCCAAATCGACTCTTCCGCCTAAAAGCAAGGCAGTTTCAGCTGTGACCGCGGTGGAAGAGGCTGTGGATTATGGCAAGCTGGAGTTTATGGCGTCGGACGATGACACCACTGCCATCGCGTCTGCTCATGATTCGAAACCTAAAAGGAGCAAAAAGAGCGCTGTGCAGGCGCTGCGGGAAGCCGAGGCCAAAAAGCAGGCCTTGGAAGCCCTGGCCAACGAGGACCAGAATGCGTACAAGGCCGCCAAGGAGAAAGACGCTTGGAACCGTGCCATGGAACTTGCCGAGGGCAACAAGGTGCGGGACAACATCAAACTGCTAAAGAAAACCGTGAAGCGCACGCAGGCCAAGAAACGCAAGAGCGAGAACGAATGGAAGGAACGAGAAAAGCAGGTGGCGTCAGACATTGCCAAGCGGCAAAAGCAGCGCAACGAAAACCTCAAAGCCCGGGCTAATGCCAAGAAGGATCGCAAGAGTGGCAAGAAAGTGACCAAACCCAAGCAGCGTCCAGGATTTGAAGGCACGGCGCGCTTTGCCAAAAAGGCGCAGTCAAAGAAATAAGTCCGAGCTCGGGAAAAGGGAGAGAAAAAGCATGGTGTCAATGCGCGCACATTTTGAGGGTAGTCTCAGAGGTCGCACAGCTTCGCTAAAGGTGCACCATAATCACCCGACTCTATAAAACGTCAATCTGTGGTTTCTACGTTTTTTTTGTTTTATCTTACTAAAGCACACTGCCGCTGTATACGATTGGAATCTTATTACGTTTACCTTAGATAAATCTGGGCATACTGCTACTCCTGTGCTATGTAGTACGCGCCAAATAAAACACCTCGTTGGTGGACAATGGTAGAGGCACTAAGGGCAGGTGGTGGTGCCCAACGCTGATGGGAACAGCGCTCAAGCGTATCGCTGACCCAAGTAGGGCAAAAGTACGGGGACTCGCTTTATAGATTTCGGAAACAGGCCCGAGTATACTGTGTAATTATTGCCAAAATGTCGCAGTGAACTACGCGTTCATTGAAATTGCTGGTGCTCTAGGGGCGCATCAGCCCTTTCTGCAAATTTAACAGAATAGATCAACCAGTTGGTTGCTCCAGCAATGGCAGTCAGCGAATCAGAAAACGAATTAGCTGGTATATAGTTTTAGGCCTCACCACGCCTGTTCGTTCGCTTGCGAATATATCCACTCACGGGCAAGAAAAGGCAACAGAGAAACGGCGTGGGATGCGTTAGCTTACCGACACGAGCACGTTGAAGGCGGAGCGAGCGGCAAACGAGGACATTAGCTTCACCGATGACAGCATCGACTGGATACTTTCCACGTCATCCAACTGGCGGTTCAGAAACTCAAACGTGGCTTCGTGCTGCGGGGTGCGATCCTCGGTCATGTACACCTCGGTCGTTGTGTAGATACCTGCCAAACCTGCCCGTTTGCTGTACCACTGCATGTCAGCACTGCGGTCACCGGCGTAGTACAAGATATCGTCGGTGAGTGTGTAGAGTTGTTTGGTGGCCACCGGTAAGTTGGATGGTTGGGCCAAAATGGCAGCAGCCTGGCGTAACAAGGACCACATCCCCACCATTGGGCAATATTACAGTATCAGGCGCATACGTGATAGCAGATGTTAAGCGCCCGTGGCTCAGAGCATCATTGAGCACTCACGGCGAGGGACTGGCGCCCACCAATGCTTTGCCACACCGATACGCTACCCTATGGTCAAGCGCCGGCACTGTGGTTACATGCACAAACAGCGTTGGTACTTTAGGGTCGGTTACCTCTTGCCAGCGGTCAATCACGGGCACGGTGAGCTGCAACCGGGTCTTGCAGGCCAAATAGATCTTATCGCGAGCAGAGAGGGGCTGCAAGGGTTTTTCCACTTTTTCTTGGCTTGGGTCAGCGTTGAGCAGCTGGAGCATACGCAGGCGACTTTGGGTCAAAAAGTAGTCAATGAGATCGACGGGCCCGTTGGTGCAGACACCATGGGTAATGGGCGGGTACCCTAACCGCTTCACTGCTTCTTCCACCGCCTGGCGCGTCCAGCCATACTCTGGTACCAGCGTAAGCGCCGTTTGCATTATGCGGTCGACGGGCGAGAGTGGGGCCGAATCGGCGGGATTGGCAGCAGCCGAAGCAAGGTGGCGTTGGGATCGAAGCGAGGCGAGTGGCGTCGACCGGTGCCGGCCCGTGGACAGGCCAGAGCGGAGCATTGGCGCCCACAGTCGAGTCGTTGGTCGCAGCATGGTGTTAGGTCAATAAAAGAAAATTGTGGAAAATAAAAACTAAAAGCAGGGTTGATACCAGAGGCATTCTTCAGTCTGTTAGGTTTGGTGGATTCGCGACCCAGCCCTTACACCGCCTACGGCCCACTTGCCCCGCGCTCGTTCGAGGTTGATCAAGGGCCCAAGTAGGCCAGAGGGAAGGTCAGCCAGCTAAAAATTGATGTGGCGCCTTTTCGTTTTGAGTGCTCTTATGCGCACCAGAGCTCATTGAGTGCTCTGCTGCTGACATTGGTAGAGCGACATTGGTTTAGCCGCCCACCTTTTTTCTTTTGACCATGCGCCCTCTGTACATGACCAAGAAACTACGTTTACTTTCATTTGGCACGGCTACCAACCGAGGGCCAGAGCATTGCCATACTCATTGATTGTTTCAAATGGCCATTGCGCCCCGCTTGAGTGTATACTCATTGCACGACTGTTCCATTGCCCTAATCTGCCCACACCGGCGTCGTATGCCACCCTAGTAGCGTGACAGGATTAGGTACTGCGACCATGGCCTCACCCACACTATCCCCACTGCCCAGCGATGGCGAAGCGTCGGAGCGCGAGTTAGACACCCTGCTACAAGAAATTGCCGACATGGGACCGTTGGACGCGCCCGTTCAATCGCTGTCGCACCGGTTGGCCCAGTTTGATTTCTCTGACGAGTCGGACGTTGACCCCACGATTGACGACGTGGGCATCGATGCGGCACAGGATCCTGAAGCTGCTTTTCAGTCGTTTCGGGACCAAGTTAAAGTAACCACAGGCATTGGCCGCTCCAAAGAAAAACGTCAGGTATGATCCCTTGGCATGCCGTAGCTTAATACCTGTCTCTTGTTTCTTTGCTCAGTTGTATGATGCTGGCGCGTTGTCCTAGCAAAGAAGCCACTGTGGCTATGTACCGGTCAGACATCGATCGACCAGTTCTGGCCGTATTCGAAGCATCTAGCTAAATTGGTGGATATGGGGAATGAATATTATTGCTCTGGTACTCTTGGATATCAGCGCGGACAACGGCGCGAACTCAAACTGTCGCCCGAGGTGCAAGCGCTGCTGGGGCGCGCCAACATGGAATATGTCGCTGAGGACTATGAAGGAGCCATTGCCACGTACCAGGAGATCATTCGCCAGGAGCCCAAAGTGCACAAGGCCTGGTTTTCCCTGGCCATGATCCACGAGGAATTGGGAGACAAGGATCGCGCCATCATGTTGTTCCTGGTTGCTGCACACATCACCCCTTCGGACGGCGAGCTGTGGAAACGCTTGGCCTTTCTGTCCAAAGACCAGCAGAACACCGAGCAAGCGCTGTACTGCTTCTCCAAGGCAATTAGCGCCAACCCCATCGATGCTGAAGCCATACTCGAACGCGCTCAGATCCACGTGGAAGCGGAAATGTTGGTGCCAGCATTAGATGATCTTCAGCGATACTTGATTATCAATCCACAGGATCTGGTTGTGGTTCAATCACTGGCCAAACTTGCCGTCGAAACGTCCGAGTATGCCCCTGCCATCTACTTTTATGAACAGCTCTTTTACCAAGCGTACGTGAACGCTCAGGAGCCCTCAGTTCCAACTTCCAGTACCAGTAGCGCTGACAAGGCGCCAGAGCAAGGGCCCAGTTTTACCTTGAACGATTTGAATATGTTTGCGGAGCTGTGTATGCTTGCTGGCGAGTACGACAAGCTGATCTTCCACATTAGGCATGGCGCTCGATTGTTGCAACATCGAAGCCAGGAGCGATGGTGGTCAACCGACGATGAACTAGATGCTATCTTACGGTTTCAGACACCAGGGGATCCAGATGCCCCGGAATGGGAAATGCCGCCTGCTGCCACCCGACAAGTTTTGGTACCTGCCCGTGGCCGATCCCAAAAGCCATCGCACGCCATCGCTACTACTCGTCACGCCAACCCTATCCCCGCCACACCAACCATCCACGAGCTGATGCAGGACCCTGATCCCAAGGAGATTGCTATCCTGGGTGAGTATTTGGGCTTGCATCATTTGAAATGCCTGGTGGTTACTCTGAACACTGGGCAGGATTGGTTACAGCAGGGTCTGGTGGACCAGGAATGCATCGAACGGGAAGCTCGTAGGTATGCCGAGGTAGTGCCGGATGCAGAATCCGCGTCAACCACGTTGCGTGCGACTCGGTCACCGCGATCAAACCAATCTCGTAGCCAAGCGACGCGGCGTACACCGGCCAGCGCACGCAAACAAACTTTGCCGCGACCAAAATGTTCCAGTCGAGGTGGTGCTCGGGACTCGGACGACGAGTACATACCATCAGACGACGATGGGCATGGTTCCGCAGCTGACTCCGAAGGATCGGTTGAAGGCTCCAGCTCACCTATGGGCTCGACCAGTTCCGCTGATATTCTGGCGCGGCGTGAGTTTCACACGCTAACGGAAGCTGTGAACGTTGCGGCTGACTACACCTTGCCAATCGAACTGGTGGCCAAACTTGGTCAGGCATACGTGCAGCTACAACAGCCCGAAACAGGATTTTTGTACCTAGCATCGTTGTGGGCCACAGACCCACCAACGTATGCAGATTTGTTCTACGAGACCATTGAGGTGTTGATGCGTACGGGGTATTACCAATACGCTTACGAGGCATGCCAGATACTCCTGACGCAGGAAGCGACGGCGTTTGCTTCGGTGTGGGCGTTGGCTGGCACTTGCCTGCGAGAGTTGGACCGCACCGACGAAGCCATTGCTTGTTATGAAACAGCTGCCGAAGGCGACCCCACCGATTTGGACAGCCAACTGTCGTTGGCAGAGATTTTCCAAGAAAATGGGGAGATTCCCCAGGCGTTGGAATGGTTTCAACGAGTAGAGCAGGGGCGGGAGAACCTAGCCACTGGCAGTGAGGTCGATTCACGGACGCAGCGATCCGCGTCGGCTGCACCAGTGGCAAGAGACTCGGAAGCAGCACTGCTACGATTGAAAAGACACTCGGCTCGCCGCCAAAGCTCCCAAGAACACAAACTGCTGTTACGGCTGCAAGCCTTGGCACGCCGCCAGGAGCGGCAGGAAAAAGATGTTGCACTATGGTGCAATATTCTGCGCCTTCTCAAACAGCGCATCGAAAGTCTTGAGCACCAGCAAACCCGATCGTCTCAATCACCACTACATTCCATCCCAACGCCTGGTGCTGAGGTTTCCACTGACCAATTGCTTGTGCTGCCCAACTACCGCCGACAGATCCAAGAAGCCCGCGAAAAGTTTTGCCATATCTCCAACAAACTCTATAACCTCTTTCGCCATGTCCGCGAATTTTATTTCACCGATCGGTCCCGCAAATTTACCTGTTATTCACGGTGGCTGTCCAAGCGCATACCTTCCCGAGCAGCTGTGGCAGTGCTGCTCAACCAAGCTGCGGAAAAATGTGCACCAACTGAGCCGCTGGAAGAGCGTATTTGCCGGTTGCTGATTGAGCACCAGATCGATCCAGCCGTGGTAAGCCTGGTTCGCGGCCATGCTGTCCCGGCTTCGACCCAGCCCTTGATTCCTAGTCCCGCTGTCAAAACTTTGGCTGCCACGGATGAAGATACTGGGAACAATGTGCTGGAGTCATCAAACCGACCCTCGCCTACTTCACCCCAGAGACTGATCACCCAAGACGATATCACTCCAACGATCCTGCGTGGCATGTCATTTAGCGGTTGGTTGGATGTTTTCATTGACTACAGCCTCCAACTGGCGTACCTGGGCCGCACCAAGGACGCTCTGCAGCTGCTAGGCAATATTCTACAGGCCAATATATTTTTTTATGACCGCAACGCCTCCCGTCAGCTTCACTTTATCAGCTTAGCGCTGGCCAGTCGGTTTGGCAATTTTGACCTGCTGTATCCACTCTGCCGGCAATGGGTCAGTGACGTGGCCTTTTCTGAGCCAACGCTTCGGCTGTTTAGCGCCATGCTATGCGATGGGCCTCGGGAATCGATGTATCATACGTACCCGGTCGTGACGAAATTGATTGCCCGGCATCTGGCGCTGCTCTCCCCAACATCTACGAGGCCCGTTCCCGTGGACCATGCGTTGTCACTCAACGACACAGTTCTGGCAGGCCGTTGCCCCGATTCCACCACTTCCTCGGCTTCAACCAGCACCAGCGCGCGTAGATTCGCGCGGGTGAACAAGCTACGACAATACCTCGGCTCTCTGGGATACCGCTCGGCTTACTTTGATAGTCTGGTGGACCGAACCGATGCGCCTATGGTGGAGCTGGGGAGCCAGCTGAGCGAACCGAGCAGCCGACTGTGCATTCGGCAGATGCTGGTACTCAAGGGATATTTTCATTTGGCCAATAGCTCCATTATTAACGCCTTCAAGGCCTTTCAAGCCGCGCATGATCTATACCCAAACGACCTACATTTGAAGCTGTGCATGGGCTTGTCGTTGATCCAGCGGGCGATGCAACGGCGCTCGCCCAACCGCCATTTGGTGATACTTGAAGGGTTTAAGCACCTCTTTACCTACTTTGAAACCACGATGGCAGCGCCCGACGACTCACCGTTGATCAATTTTGAGGGAACCGAAGCAGTGGATTCCATTGCTCTGGTGCAGCGCCGCAAGCGGTTTGAGGCGCTGTTCAATTTAGCTCGTGCGTTCCATCTGTTAGGCCTGGTGTCCCTGGCTATTCCTTACTATGAGTGCGTTCTGGGCATACGCGCTGTGCAGGGCCTTGATCTGACCTGCGAGCTTCAGCGGCCTGTGCCTGACGCTGTGCGTCCAGATACTACCTTGGATGCAGAGGCTATGGGCGATCTGCTGTGCCCCTTTCGCCACGAAGCTGCTTACAACCTTGCTCAGATTTATATGCGGAGTGGTAACCCTGGGCTAGCCCAACATATGCTCTTTACGTACTGCTCGATTTGACACGATGGTTTAGTGGTGCCAACTTTGCTGCACTAGGGCACAGCTAGCGAGACCTACTGGGCTATAAACTTGATCGCTGAAGCGAGGTATCCTATGTCTTTGGCACCTGCTGCTGCTGCTGCTGCTACTGATTTTTTTCTCGTAATTTCTCCTCGGTATAAAGGCCAACAAAAGCCTGACCCTGGTTACGGATGACACAGGTGCTGCCAAGCAAGCGCAGGCGGTTCTGGATAAACGCCTAAGCACTTTGGCCTCGATCGATGCCTATTTTTGGAGTAATGGGCGATCTCTATGGTGCTATTGTCCACGACGGCTATTTTAGGGCCTAATGAGCCGCATCTTTTTCACCAGCGGACGAGCTAGAGACGTACAGGGGCTCTCTCGTTACGGATAGCATCCAACTATGGCAGTAGGCCAATGCATTGGAGGCGAGGCATCAGTGGGTCCGCCTCTGATACCAACGCGGCATTGGTGCCGGGCCTTTGACTGGGGTGGCGGAGTCCACGGCACCCCCCAAAGCACCCTTCGTGGACGGGCGTGATATCGCGCCCTGGCCAGGAGTCGCGCCGATGGCCACTGACCCACTGCTGTAGCACTACGTCAAGGCCTTCGGCCCAGTTACCAAATGCGGTTGCCTGTAACCCGCTCGGAAGCCATCGCAGCTTGAATGAGCTCTCTAGAGAGGCCACCAACTAGCCACTCTTGCGGGGGTGGGTGGGGGCAATGTTACCGTGAAAGGCGTGCTGACTCGCGTGAATAGCACCTTTTGCGCGACTATCAGTGCAGTCAAACCGGTGAGTCAGCACAAGCTCATCTTGGCCATTTGGTCTCTTTTTTATACTTTGTTTTTACATTTGCGCAGGTGCCCACTCTCTAACCACCCCCATTCAGCAGGGCGCTCTGTTTATACCACGTTGCTGGAACCAGTGGCCGACGAACGCCGTCCAAGGACTCTCCCCACGAGGCGTTGCGTGCGGCTCACGTCTACCACCACTCGCCCCTGGTTGTGTGGGTGGCTCGTCTGCGGTGCCGGTTCAGCGCATCTTGCTTCGTGAAACCTCGCATCAAGCCGTGCTAGCCGTTGGGCGGTGCGTGTTTCTTATCCCATTCTGTTTAAAGCCTGTGCTCCTTTAGCTCTCTGCCGTTGCTCAAGGTTTCATTGGGGAGTTGCATCACCTTCCTCAACCTACTTGGCATTCCTTGTCTGCCCTTTGAACGCATCGATCCTCTGCTCTTTAGTCTTGCACCGCTAGCACGTCCACTGACGCCTTTGGGTTACCTGTTCACACCCCGCTTGCAGCACCAGAAAACCCTGGTCTTTTGCTTAGTAAGGCAAGAAGCCGTCCGTCGCGTGTTGTGCGTCCCTCGTGCAGCGTGGGTTTGCCGCCACTGTCCCCTTCCCAAACACGCACACACATATACCCAAGCAAACCAGTACTCTACTCTTTCCGGCGCACGGCTACAGCAGCCACCACCTAAATCCCCCCAACGCTACCGCCTCCGCTTGGACTTTTCGTTGCTGCTGGGGCGCCCCAGGGCAACAGGTTCTACTGTTAGCGGCCATGAACAACAACCTGCAGTACTCTGCCGCGGACGACGGAGACTCGATGGCGGTGGATTCGCCCCGCCCCACTGCCACTGGCCAGGGATTCCGCCCATACCAGGCCAACGCCCAGGCGCAGGCCTACGCTGCCAGTCCCCAGTACTCGGTCAACCAGATACCCGTGCATCCGTACTACGGGCAGGGCCAGCAGGTGCCGACAATTCATACTCAGCCGTACGGAGGCTATGCTCCCGCTTCGGCTGCGGGGCCTTATGCGGGTTACGGCAACCTCCCGCCGGACCAATACTATGCCCTGCACCACGATTACTACGCGCAGCAACAGGGCCTCGCCCACCCACCGCAGGGCGCTGCGTACCAAGTGGACAGCCACATGGGCGCGTTTCGACCGCCCAACCAGGATTCCCGGGCCCACATCACAACCGTTGCGGAGCTTCCACCCACCGAGATCCACTTTGAACGCTCCACCCGCAACTTTCCCAAGAGCTGCTTGGAAAGGACCACCGCGGCCAAGGTGCGTCTCGAGCACTACTACTCCAACCTGGTTAGCCAGTACATGGAACGCAACCAACGGCTGGCCGAGCTCAAAAAGAAGGTGGAAAAGGAAGGCGGCTCCGAGGAGCGCAAGCTACGGCAGCTCCGCAACTTGGGCCGCAAAGAATCCAACTTTTTGCGGCTTCGGCGCACCAAGCTGGGCCTTCACGACTTTATCACCATCAAGGTTATTGGCAAGGGCGCCTTTGGTGAGGTGAGGCTCGTCCAGAAACAGGACACGGGTAAGATCTATGCCATGAAGATGCTCCGGAAAACGGACATGTTCAAAAAGGAGCAACTGGCCCACGTGAAATCGGAGCGCGACCTCATGGCCGAATCGGACTCGCCCTGGGTGGTCCAGCTGTATTTCTCGTTCCAGGACGCGCGGTTCCTGTACCTAATCATGGAGTTCCTACCTGGGGGCGACATGATGACCATGTTGATCAAATACGATATCTTTCCCGAGGACATGACCCGGTTCTACATGGCCGAATGTGTTCTGGCTATTGAGGATGTGCATCGGCTAGGCTTTATTCACCGCGACATCAAGCCGGACAACATCCTTGTCGACAAAGACGGGCACATCAAGCTTTCCGACTTTGGCCTTTCCACGGGATTCCACAAGACCCACGATTCGTCATACTACCAGCGCCTACTCGACAATATCGACAAGGGTGACAGCGATACCACGAGCAGCCAGCACAAGACTGACAACGACACATCAGCATCCACCTTGATTACCCTCAATCTCACTAGTAAGGCCAAGATTCAGACCTGGAAGCAGAATCGGCGTCAAATGGCCTACTCCACGGTTGGCACGCCCGATTACATTGCCCCCGAGATCTTTTTGCAGCAAGGGTACGGCAAGGAATGCGACTGGTGGTCCTTGGGCGCTATCATGTTTGAGTGTTTGGTGGGATGCCCACCGTTTATCTCGGGAAACCAGGCCGAGACCTACCGCAAAATCATGTACTGGCGTGAGTACCTGGTATTTCCTCCCGACCGTAATTTGTCACCCGAATCGATTGATTTGATGCGCCGCCTGATGTGTGACCGCCAGTACCGACTGGGCCGTAACGGCGCTTACGAGATCAAGCAGCACCCGTTTTTCCGGGGCGTGGACTGGGAAACCATTCGCCAGGCGCGCGCGCCGTTTGTGCCGCAACTTCGGTCCATCACGGACACGTCTTACTTTCCCATTGACGAGCTGGAGAAGCAGCAGGATACGAGTATACCGTCATCGGTCCATGCCATGGCTGTGGAGGCGCCCGACGAAGAAATCTCTCAGCACAAGGATCTGGCCTTTGTGGGCTACACTTTTAAGCGGTTTGACTATTTGACCAGCAAGAATGCGCTGTAAACAATTTTTTGCCTCCATATATATGTACGCACGTTATTCCACTAATATATGTTTTTTTGTCAGTTTCATGTTACCCATGCTCAAACTTGCCTTGTTCAGGTCATTAAACTGACACTTATGGCGTAGAAAGCTGATAACGACTAGGAAATTAAAGCGGGAAATATAACGTAAAGATCTGCTGGTCCATCGCGCATTATTGCCCTGGAATGATGTCATCCTCCACTCACCAGCACTTTCCACCTCTCCAGCTCCATTGAATCGATACCAGCGCCCTTCATTTTATATCTATTTTCCATCATCTCTGGGGCTCTTTGATGCCCTGCCACCGGAGGCCAGCAGAAATCAACACGCCAGCGACTACCAAAAGATAATAAAAGGCAATCTACATCTTTAATCCCATGCTGTTAGGACATTATAGATGTAGAGCGAAGTGGGAAGCATTCCCATGAATTCTTTGCATTTCACAAAGGATAAAGAGTCACTGGACAAGGCCCAGTTGTGTCTTCACTTTCTCCTTCTTTTCGTGCTGCCCAGTCAAACCGCCCCTCTTCCTTCACTGCTCTTCTTCCCCACTCCACCAAGCCGTTTCTGTTATTCTGTTATCACTCTGCCCTGTCACGGCCCCATTGATCCCGGGCCCAGAGAGAACCCCATCAACGGGGGTGCGATTACTGCAAAATATTAAAGGCATCTACATCTATAACCCCTATTGTGTGCAGGTCTGTGGTAGTAGAGTAAAATTGTCCAAGAAAAGTTTTAGCGTTGCTGTAAAGTAGCGATGCCAGGATTCTGGTGGTGGCAGATATTCACGTACACCCTGGCCCTGCCTTCAGCCCACGATTAACTGTGGTGATGCGATTGTCGGCTGTTTTGCATGGCGAATGCGGGCTTTGCGTGGGACCACAGCCACCATAATCAACAGCCAGCTTTTTACGCTGCCGACAGCGCAAAGAGTCCTGGGTGATACGCGATACTGGTGTGGGGCTCGCACGAGGCAAGGCAAACAAGCAAATGACACTGCGGCCCACGCGCAGAGCAGGCGTCTTGGGCCGCTGGTGATGATTGGACACCCGCACCAAGTGCTGCAAGTCTGTAATAAAACCCTGCAGGTCCCTGACCCATCGGCAGCAAATGGCAACCGGCGGTGGGTTGGGGGAAAGCGGCCTTATTGGCGCCTGTTTGTACACGGAACAGGTACACTCAACCCCGCAGCCCT
>JANBQA010000407.1:0-15661 GCA_027576955.1 Dimargaris xerosporica
ATTATCGACATGACTGGAAATCTCGAGACGAAGCAGGCAATCCAAGCAAGCCTCTATTGAGGCTCAGGACATCACATTTTTTACACGCCAGCATACCAACTCTTGTCACCCTTGTGTGCATTAAAGCGTAGCCACTGCGACTTTTACTTAAGCCTTGCACCACCCCTTGGCTCGTCTTAGGTCTTGCCACATTGGTTGGCACCCCCACCGCCGGTGCGAGCGCCTCGTATCCACCACGACGCCGTTAGTGTTTGAGCATTACAGCACTTGCCAAAACGAGCAGCCCTAATCGATTGACCCCATGGCAGCCACGGCGTTACTTGCGCCACTCCACCTCCAAAAGACGGTATGCTATGCGCTCAACGACAGCTACGTGTTTGACCTGGCCTGGGTCCCTTCGGCCCTCGATCACAATGCCAACGCCTCACCTCAGCGCCTAGCAGTCAGTGCGTCGGACCATCAAATTCAGCTATTTGACCCTGTCTCACTGACGGCTGTCCAGCACATTGGCTTTCACACCGATACCATTCACCACATTGGACCCGTCATGGCACAACCTCACCTATTTCTCAGCGCATCGGCCGACGGCAGCGCAGCAATCTGGGATCTACGGTTGGCGGGGTTTTCACCCAAATCAGTGGCACCGGTCCAAACCTTTTGCGCCCCCAATCAGAGCAAGGCCGAACTGTACTGCGCAGACATCAACAGCGCTGGGATGGTTTTGGCAGTGGGAACTCAGATGGTCAGCTCGGAAGCATGCATCCACTTTTGGGACCTACGGCAGAGCCCAGCTGGAGCAGCAGATACTAAGGCCTCTACGGTTACAAATAGCGCCTCGGCACCTCTTACAACGTACGCCGAGTCACACTCTGATGACATTACTCAGGTACGATTCCACCCTACGCACGAGCATACCTTGCTCTCAGGGTCCGAGGATGGGCTGCTGTGTCTGTTTAATCTAACGCAGGCCGACGAAGAAGATGCCCTGGTTGCCGCGGGCAACACCTGTTCCACAGTCAATCGTTTGGGATGGTTTGGACCCCAGGCCGAGTACGTCTACGCTCTGAGCCCGCTTCAGTCATTTTCGTTATGGTCCATCGACAACGATGGCATGGATACCATTCACCAGTGGGCTAATATTCGAGATCTCAGCCAGCCATTGGGTCAAACGCAAGCAGCGGTTGAATTTGGGATCAATTGCCACTACAACCCCATTTCTCAGCGATTGTTCCTGGCCACCGGGTCGAACTCTGGGCAGCTGCATGTGTTCCATGTCGGCATTAACAGCATTGATCTCTGTCAAGTACTGCAAGGCGGGCATCGGGAATTGGTGCGCTCAGTAGCGTGGAGTCCTTCTCAGCAAGCCTTAATATCGGGCGGAGAGGACGCTCGCTTGTGCTTATGGCGGGACACCCCAGCACCCGTTTCAGGGCTAGCCTCTCCGCAACCGCTGTCGCCTGTAAGTTGTGACCATCTTTAACTGATTGCCCTGGTACCACCGGATGTGACGTGTGGGTATCGTTCATAGAATCTATGGCGTATTCTAACGCAGCTAACCTATTCATTGATAGGTGCATATATATGTACGCATGTGTTTATATACTTGAGGATAGAATTCCAATGGGAGCAGCATCCGGTTTCGACCCTACTAGACGGCACATTGTGCAAGGACAGAGAATGTCAACCCAATGTTTTCTGCTTTGGCCAGGTTACTTGGGCTTGATGGATAGGCTGAGAAGTAATCGTCCTTGGCGCCAACACATGCTATACGTACCACAAGGGCTGATGGCTGTGAGTGCTACGGTGCGAATGAGTGGTTGGCATTCGTCAGTTGCCACATGTTAAATCACACTTGCCTCACGCTTTAACCTTTTTTTATAAATAACTCACTTTGCCTACGCCTAGCTGTTGGCTTAAGGGATAATGAGTCCAGCATGTTGCATCAACCACAAGCCAGTGCATCTACGTCCACAGCCGAATGGTACCATCGGCACCCGTCGAAATCAGCCATGGCTGGATCGGGTGAAATTGGCAGTTCAACACCCCCAAGCTGTTGGTGATGCGGTGACCGCGCAGGATTTTGACGGGCACAATCAGCGGGTTCTGCAGCAGGTCTTTGTACACCGTGGCGTGGAACACCTGGAGGGTACCATCGTCTGAAGCCGAGGTGAACAACGGGAACTTGGGATGGAAGCATACCTGACGAATAGCCTTGGGATGGAACTTGATCACCTTGTACGGTTTGGTACTCAGGTCCAGATCAAACCAGCACAACTTCTTATCGTAAGTGCCAACGATGATATGGTCGCCTGTGTCACCACCCTGTGGATGCACATCGACCGAGGAGATCCACTGGGCGCCAGGAATAAGCGTTTTGGTGGTGGCTTGGCGCATCAAGTCATACACTCTGACAAACCGCTGCGTGGCCACAATGAAGTGTGGGCGTGTGGGATGGAAGGCCACCTTTTGCACCGCACCGCCCTTGTTCTCGCGAAACGGTTTTTGACTCTTACGCTGCGACAGCAGATGAATAAGCACAAATGAGCTGGTTTTGGCGCTCTGGGACCGGTGCTGGCATACCGTTGAAAAGTAGTCGCCCTTGCGATGCCATGTAACTTGTTGGACTACCCGTGTGTGGTGAAGCACGTACCGAATGTTGTGTTGCTGCTGCTCTTTGGCCGATGGACGCGACCATGCAACCAGCTTTCTAGCCCGTTGGGCGCTGTTTAGGTCGCCGCGGCGGGCATCCACGGCTTCCTCCTCTTCCTCGCCATTTTCCTGGTGGTTGGCATTGCCGTCGTCCTCTTCGTTGGCATCATCCTCATCCTGCAGCAGCGACGGGTCCTGGTTCACGTCTTCTTGTCCATCTTCGGCGTTGGCCTGGGTAAATGCCAGCAGCTCTTCAGTGAGCGTGTAGGTATCGTCATCACAGACGGTGTGCGCAGGCGGGGTCATCAAAGACACCCGAGTCCCTGACGCCACGGCAAACATGCAGATTGATCGGTTCGGATTCCAAGCCACGGCTTGAACGGCTTCGCTAAACCGCCACACCTTGGCGCAGCGGCCAGTCTTGATTTCCCAGAGCCGCAGAGTATTATCATCAGAGCCCGACAGCATCCAGTAGCCTGACGGGTCCACGGACACGCATCGTACCATACCAGTGTGGCCGCGATAGGCCATGGCCATGGTGGTCGGGTACGGGTGCAGGTCTTTGGGATCCGGGAGCTTTGGCATCAGCGATTCAGGATCAGCATCGATGCGTTTGGCCAGCTTGCGCGGGCATAGATAAAGATCCAAGCACCGCTGGAATCGCTCCTGAATAAGCCGTGAATACGCTGGCACCATGCGAAGGCTGGTATGATCCCTGGGCAACTGGGCCACCGCGTTCAAGTCACCCCGGTCTTCAGCGCGCTGTTTGACCTGCTCCACTTCTTCTGGAGTCAATAGATACTCGCGCGGCGGATGGTACGATTCAGCATGGCCAGGGGGAACCATCTTGGGAGCAGGCATGTGCTGGCTGATGCCGCGGATGGGGTCCTGTGAATCGTCGTCAGCGGCACCCCACAAGTCGTAAAGCTGTGGTTTTTCCACTGGTGCGCGATTGAGTACAATGCGGCCGGCACGGATGCCCCGCACAATCTTGGCGATCCGCTGGTGCTCCCATTTGGACGGCAGAAAGCGACGCTTGGGTTCCGTTGACGTTGGGAGCGGCTGCTCACGTACTTGGGAGGTAAAATATTCGACTGTGGGTTCGTACGGATCATAGGCAGCATCAGGAAAGTAGCCGCGCTGCAGGCGTTTGATAATCTCCAGCTCGTAGTCGGAGAGCTTCATATCCTGTTGGGCAAGTCCATTGGGTGCTGAAATCATCTTGTCAGGATCGTCCACGGTATCCAAAAATTTGTCCAGCTCGTCCTTGGTTGCAGGTCGCATGATGCGTTTGCCATCGATGTCGTAGCCAATGTGCGGGTACTCGTCGTACCATTCCATGGGAATCTTGCCCACCGTGTTAACGGGATCTTCGGTCGATGAGTCACTGGCGTAATCGGCGTCAATTTCGGGCAAAATTTTGCGCTCCTCCACATACGTGTCCCAGTTGATCTTGGTACGCCGTTTGGGTTTGGAGGACTCGAAAGCATCGGTAGTAGCGTCATCAGCACTGCTAATCAAAGTGCTCTCGTGATCGTTCGCCTGGCTGTCGTCTTCTAGCTCAGACAAGTCATCGCCTGTCAGCTCTTCGTCTTCGACCTCTTCATGGCTGTCACTGTCGATATCCAATTGCTCTGTAGAATCCGCATCGCTGTGCGATTCCGCATCACTTGACCCAACGTTATCAGGTTTATCACCCAAAAAAATATGAGGCAAATCTTCTTCATCGGCCGATACCTCAACCGCACTCTCGGAATCGCTGGCCTCGCTTGGGGATTCATCGTCGTCAAACGTGGTCTCGGGGAATTCCTCGTCCGAGGAGCTTGGTGCATCGACTTGGGCCGTGGTTTTGGATCGGATTGGCCTGCGTTTCACTGCGGGCTCGGGACGGCCGCGTTTCTTGATGGCCATACCTTTAACCAGCTGTCGAGCTGAATGGGAGCGTTGGAGGGGAGTTTAACGCACTAACTAATGCAATTGCGGTTGAATACCACTGTAATTCATAAGAGTTGAAATGGTTTGACTATTTTCGAGCGCCCAAGCCATGTGTTGGTACCAGCTAAACACAGCCGTCACAAACTAAAAGGGTTAAAGAAGTGCAGGCACTGAACACAAATGTAAACGAACAATGGCCGACGGCACCACCCAACTGAGCGCTCGAGAGAATTGAGCGTTGCTACCATTCCAAGCTACCGTCTTATTTGTGGCCGGTTTAACTTGCGTCCATTATAGTGCACTAGTAGAGACGAGCTTCAAAAAAAATTATTGCTCAGAAAAAAAAACGTGATCGATGCAGTCACGTGGCGATACAACAACGGCGTTTCCAACCAACAAAGTTGCTGAGCGGTAACCAAGCAAGTGTGCTGCTATTGTGCGTCAGTATAGGGAGCCAGTGGTGGTGGGGCTATCGTGTGCTGGGTGATTTCCTACCTTGCCATGGAAGCGGGCCACGCGCTCCTGCTCTGTCATCGAGCTGAATGGCACTATCGGCGTCCGTTTCCCGAACTTTACCCAGACCTCGTACTTCTTATTGACGCTGACCGCCATGGCAGGTCCAGGAATTGCCGATGCCGTACTACTCCTTCGAGCCACGCGAGGGATCGCCAGGCACTTCATTCGAACTAGTCTTCAGGATCTCGGGCACTATTACGATACCTCTTCTGTGCTCCACCGAACGAACATTACGCGACCTTCTCCAATACCACCATCTCCCACACCAGCTACGGCTCCTGCGGCCTCCCAGGCACCTACGCATCCGCAGGCCGGTGAGCCGCTGCAACCAACCAAAGGGAACGATGGCCCACAACCAACGCTGGCACTATCACCCACACGCCCATCCGAACCATTATCTGTGCCAGCCATCGAGCCTGACCTAGCCCCATTGCCTGCAGCCACACCAACCACGCCCATGGATCTCGCAGATATCTACGCCGAGGTAAGAATAGGGCCATGCACCCATAATCAGCCCATCCACTGATTCACCGACCAGCGCTGCGGGACTTTTGGCAACGCAACGCACCCTCAAATATTAACCACAAGGCTACCCGGCTGTCCATTCCTCAAATATTCTGGCACGGCCTGTGTGGGCAAAATTACCACTAGAATGACCGTAAACTGGAGGAAGCCCGGTTGCCTTCTTCCCGCACCAGCCGGCTGCTCCACTACGGGTCGTTGGCGGCAGGCCTAGGGTGGGGAGCCTTGCAAGAAACGGTGAAGCGAGCCACAGGCCTATCTACCACCCAAGGCCCCGTGTTTATCAACGAAGCCAATGCTGACCGGTTGGTGGCCAAGCTATCCCAGATGCGAGGTGCTGCACTAAAACTGGGCCAAATGCTAAGCATCCAGGACAGCCACGCCTTTACCAAAGAGTTATCGCGTATCTTGGTACGGGTTCAGAATAGTGCCAACTACATGCCACCGCGTCAGATGGCCAAGGCCATGAGCGCTGAATTGGGGCCAGCGTGGCGTAAGCAGCCACAACTAGTGGCCTTTGACGACGTGCCTTTTGCCGCAGCGTCCATTGGCCAAGTGCATGCAGCTCTCGTGGACTTGACCCACGACTTGGGGCTTTCGGCAACTGACCACCAAAAATTGACCCGACGTGCGGCTCGGTTGCCAGCGCAGGTCAAAGTGGTTGGCCATGGCAAGGTGACGATCAGGTCCACCGAGCCAACCGACCACTGGTTACCCGTGGCTGTCAAGGTGCAGTACCCCGGGGTGGCCGACTCTATCTCCAACGACTTGGATCAACTCAAAAGCCTCTTGGTGGTTAGTAGCTTTCTGCCCAAGGGACTTTACCTCGACAAGACCATTGCGGCCGCGCGACGGGAGCTGGCTTGGGAAACCGACTACCAACGCGAGGCCGAGTGCATCCACCGATTCCAGGCTCTACTGCGTGACGATCCCGATTTTGTGGTTCCAACGGTGATTCCAGTGTTGTCATCACATCGGGTACTGACCACGGAACGTCTGTACGGCTACCATTTAGCCTCTGTGGCGGAGATGGACCAAGCCACACGGGACTGGGTAAGGAACTGGTTGCTTAATGAAGCCATTGCTTGGAGCTATTGGATAGAGAGCAGGCGTGCTTGAGCTTTGTTGAGCCAGTGTGCGGTACGTTATGGCTATAACGCAATGAAACCTGGTGTTAATTTGCATGACTTTTGGAGGGGGCTTTATTGGCGTGATGCTTAACGCGTCCTTTTGGTTTTAGGTCGCAACCAAGATATTGGATCTGTGCCTGCGTGAAATCTTTGACTTTCAATTTATGCAAACCGACCCCAACTGGAGCAACTTTCTATACGACCCCACCCAGCAACGGATAGCCCTGCTCGACTTTGGCGCGACGCGGAGCTTTGGCGATCGGTTCACCGGCCGGTACCTGCGGCTCCTGCAGGCAGCAGCAGCGGGAGATCGCGCTGGTTGCCGCCACTGGTCGCAAGAGCTGGGCTTTTTGACCGGTTTCGAAACACAGCAAATGGTGGACATTCATGTGGACTCGGTGATGGCGCTGGGTGAACCATTCCAACCGATGGCTAGCCAGCAGCTCTACCATTTTGGCACCCAAACCGTCATTAAACGTGTGGAACACAACATCCCGTACATGCTCGAGCATCGGCTGACCCCCCCGCCCGAAGAAACCTATAGCCTGCATCGTAAACTCTCGGGTGCCTTTTTGCTGTGCAACAAGCTCCAGGCCCGGGTGCCATGTAGCCAGCTGTTTCACGATGTGACCCAGCGGTACGCAAAACGGCACTCTCAACCATTGTAATAGGTTTGCATAGCCACACGTTTATTGACACAACGCACACCATTGCAGTCAATTAACTATGATAATAAAGGCTGGACTGGCAGGGTATAACACCTCATGCAGCACAAGGCACCCATAGCCATTGACCACCATCAGTCACCAACAAATGTGCACACATATCCAAACACACACACACAGTTTCCAGAGGTTGATTTAAAGAAAAAAAGAAAGGCCAATAACTGCAGAAGTATAGACAGTTCCCCGGATCATTGGTGCATAGTTCACCGCAGAATATTTCAGGCAGAAAACAGGGACACCGTAATCATGGCCACTTCGGCTCCGACGATGGGAGCCACAATGGGGATCCACCAGTACCCACTGTGAGCGGTAAACACACGGTGACCCCATCCCGCAATAAACGTGTAGAGTCGGGGCGCAAAGTCACGAGCAGGATTGAAGGCAGCGCCCGACTGAAAGCGGAAGCAAATCATCAGCACCGACAGGGTCAACCCCGCCACCAGCGGAAACCACGGGTTCACAGCATTGGACCCGCGGTACTTGAGGCACTTCAGAAACACCCACATCAGCACCAGCGTGCCCAGCATCTCCGACAAAAACGCCGTCAAGTTGCTCACAAAGATGGCCGGGTACGTGACAAACACGTCCGACGTGGGCTTATCGGGCAATTGGTCAGGCTGGTCCGGTCGGCTCGGGGTATGGCGATAATGCCGCAGCGAGTCCAAAAAGACCAAGTGAACCAGGGCAGCAGCGACAAAGGCTGCCGCCAGCTGAGCCAACAGGAACCCAATGGCCTTGGGGATCTCTAGACAGCGGTGCAGGGCCAAAACCAGGGTAACCGCGGGGTTAAAGAATCCCGTGGTGCCCGTATACACCACCGCCAGTGCTGCCGTCAACGCAAACCCCCAACCCAACGCCACCAAGATGCTGTCCTGGCCAATGGCCCCCGCGTTGCTCTTGGCGGCTGCGTTGACTCCCAGGCCTAACATCACGAAAATCAGTGTCCCGATAAACTCGTCCAGGTAGGGTGAGGCCCAGCTGCGAAACGGCTCCAGCCAGCGCAGCACGCGTGGGTTGTTGGCGGCAAACGGGGACTGGTGCGGTTGTGGAGCACCGCCCAGCAGTGGCGTTCGATCGTCGTTGGTTCCATAGCTTCCCTGCAGGCCAGGGTCCGCGGCGTGGGCGGCGCCCCCGTACGCGGCGCGTGGGTCATCCGCCATAGGGTGGTGTTTTAGCAAGAGAAGGAGAAAAAAAGGTATATCCTACAGGTGGTACTAGGCGTGGAAGCAGGGCTGGAGCGGCGGCAAGCCACAGGCGGCCACGAAAGGCGTCTATCGTAACAACACACAAAAATAATAGCCCAACACACACGCAACGCACTAGCGACCCAAGAGCTCGCTCCAACGCTATGCAGCCTGCTGTTAGGTTTGGCCTTTGCTGCGCTTTTCCAATTGACGAAAACACACACACAGAAAAAGCAATAATCAGGGCAAGCGGTTGCAAGTTAGCACCGTACAAACCCAATCGCCTACCTACCGTTTGGTTGAACACACTAGTAAAAATTTATCCACCAAAGAGCAGTCGTACTATAGTCAGCAGAGCAAAACAAGGGCACACCCATCCCAAGCGCCCGCTAAGCCCCGACTATTTATACTCTTTTTTCTCGCCCAAAGGTGAGTGAGAAGAAGGAAGGTGAGGTCGGCGGCTAGAACACTTGGGCTGGGCGGGCTAACCATCGCAGCCCACCATGAGCCACTCGCAGAGTTAAAGTCACTTGTGGAGAGCCTATCACCATATGCGCTCATCCTTGCATCATAGCCAGGCAGTTTCAGAAACCTGTCCGATGCCAGTGAACCCTAGTAATGCTGGTAACCAAACCCTTCATCCTCACCGTCACCTCCCACCTCACCGGGACTGACGATGGCCATCTCGATGCGAGTATTACCGGCCCTGGTTGGATGCTCACAGCAAATGAACTATAAAAATTTTGGCAATGCCTGCAATCCAAACGCATCACCCAAGGCTCACAATAGGTGGGTTTAAACTGCGGCTAGCGGTCAACCTGTCAGGTTGTAACGTCTTGCCACCGACTTTGGGCAACGCCGTAAGGCGCCCATGGACCAAGAGACCATGTGACTAGCTTGGTCGACGCGCCATAACTGATGTATGGAGGCACATGCGCGCTCAAGCCACATACTTTATTTACGATCGGGCGCCCTCCACTGGCCATCTTTCCATTTTGGGTGCCAGGCCAAAGACTTCATCCCAAGAATAATAAAAGCACCAGGACCTTACACACCGTCCCCTGCCTGTAGAGTCAGGTTGACGGGAGGCTCACTGGGTGATGCAACCGTTACCATTCGCGGTCAGCCATGTCTCGTGCTTAAGCCTTGATCCCTAGGAATAAGATGGACGCCACCTGGTTGAGAAAACGCCAGGCGTGCACCACTGATCAGCCCTAAAATGCTAGGTCCTCTCTCTATAGCTCCCCTCTAACTGCGCTAGCCTACCCACCCACCCATACCCTAACCCAATGAAAGACACAGCTGGGAAGAGCTTGACTGCTATGATCGCGCTATTCGCCGCCACTGCACAACCACGCCACCTTTTAGTCTAGCCATGTCCTCACCAGATGGTTACTGGCCAGTGCTGCCTACTAGCTTGTTTTTTGCGGCTGCTGATAATCACAAGGAGGAGCGAGGGGAAGTGCACATTGCACGGTCAGGCACGGTGCTTTGCTGCCGCTCATGGGTTTGACAGGCTTGCGGAATGTATGACCCAAGTGTCCCACTCGACCTACCCTGGCGGCGCCATTGCTGCTAACACGTCCGCACCGATGCAGGAGCACCCACGGGCTCAGGTGCGTCAACGTTTACATATCTAACCTCTCCTCCCCACCTTCAAACTACAGCAATAAAGAACACCATATAACGAGAGAGAGAGAGAGAGAGAGAGAGATAGAAAGTAATGAAATGTGACGGTCGCCACCAAAACGCCCACTGCCGCCGCGTTCTGCTTTTGTGCGATGCTCGAGTGCGCGTGGTTGCGTTAAATTGGAAATCCTATGCCGACATGGCAATGCTCAGGCGCCAGGGGTGCATGCTATGGCGTCCTTGACAAGGCAGCTGCCCAGTGTGTCATGCCATCTGACCGTGGGGACGAGTAGGGGTTGGGAAGGACCATGCCCTTGAGAGTGTCAAAGCCAGGCCAGGGAGGTGGTTGATATTTTCTATATAAATAAGTGCCCTTGGTCATTGGGAATGGTCCATTCTGCCAAGATCAATTGTTGTTACTCAAGTTAGACGTGCCTGCGTTGTACGCTGCCTAGAGAGGAGTTCTTTGGGTGCGGTTGGCCGTTGCTGGCACAAAAAGCTGCAGTATTTACTACTTTGATTTTCGCCACCACTTTACTCCTTGCATTTACGCCAACGTTTTAGTACGAAGTGCCACTAAACGAAATAAGCACAGAGGACCTAGCCACCCCTAAAGCTAACTAATCCACGGTAAGTAAACGTGGTAGTGCGCTCCACCGCAGTGCTCATGTTTTCTCCTTGTCTGACTGCACCCGTGTTGAGCAGTTTCGGAATGCTCCACTAGGCCAATGATAGCAGTGAGGACTGAATGTTTCACAGTCGGGCATCAACGTGCATAAGCTGTCAGGGGGAGGGGCTATTCATGACTGACCTTAAACCCTGTCCCCTGAGTTGAAGCTGTCGGGTTCGCTTTCCATCCTCCTGATAGCTCAGGGAAAGGAGGTCGGAAGCTGCGCCGTAACAACGTTCACATTCTGGGCTGCAATGAAAATTAATTGTCTTTTACCCTCTCCCCACATTTCTCTCTCTTGCTCTCTTTCTCTCACAGCTGTGCCCCGTACGTGCCCACGGACCTGAGTGACACGTAGCTTAAAAGGACCCCATAGATATGCTACCTCACCATTAGCACTAACCACCACGGCATTACACTGTGGTTGATTAATGGCATCTGAGCCTTTGCCAGCGCTATAGTCCTTAATTATCCTTGTCGGCGGCTGATAATCGGGCGGGTCACGGTGCCTGGCCCTGACCTTTAAGCGTACCCTCGTGCAAGTCACCTCGAATTGTATTTTTGGGCTGGGTGGTCCCGCTCTTTTTCTTTCGTGCTAATTTTTGCCACCATGACGAGGTGGACAATCGGCGCTTTTTGGGTGCTCAGCTTGGTGGGCCTCACTTATGGACGCGCCCTGCATGACACGCGGCCCTTTTACCAAACCACGACTGTGGGCTGCCAAGACCCCATCTACTGCACGGGACCTATATTGGAAATGGTTCAACTGTCGGGCGTGTACAACGATTCCAAGACCTTTGTCGACCAGCCGATGCTCAAGCCCGAAGCCGAAATCATGGCGCAGTTTGAGAAGCTGGGAAAAAGCCCATCCAAGGACGCCATCAAGGCCTTTTTACGCGACAACTTTGCCCCAGCAGGAACAGAGCTCAAACCCACCGACTTGCCCGAGTTTCGCGAAGATGTCCAGTTTCTGCGTACTATCCAGGACCCGATTCTTCGCGGGTGGGGCCACGCGCTTCACACTTTTTGGCCAGAGCTCACGCGCGTGGTGGACAATTCGACGCTATGTGAGGGTTGCCGATCGACGCTGCTCAACACCACATACCCCTTTGTGGTACCCGGCGGTCGGTTCCGGGAGTATTACTACTGGGACACGTTCTTTACGATGGAAGGGCTGATCCACAGCGAGCTGCTGGAAACCACGCGTCTCATGATCCTCAACTTTGCCGAGATCGTGCAAGAGCGCGGGTTTATTCCCAATGGCGCCCGCACCTATTACCTCAACCGGTCGCAGCCGCCCATGTTCACGCAGATGGTCCGCATGTACTTTGAACATACCCAGGATTACCATTTCTTGCTGGAAGTGCTGCCCATTGTGCGAGTCGAGTACGATTTCTGGCACCGTGAGCGATCGGTGGCGGTACCGGGCAAGGATGGCAAGCAGTACCTGCTCAATCATTATTACGTGCAAGAAACCGAGCCCCGCCCTGAAGCGTTCAAGGAAGATTTGGCCGTTGGGCACCTGCTGAGCACCGACAACAACACCCAGCTGCACACGGAAATTTACTCTGAACTTGCAGCGGGGGCAGAGTCGGGCATGGACTATACCAGCCGGTGGGCCCAGGTTAAGAACGCCACCCAGGAGGAGATTCTGGCCAGTTTGGAAACGCACAACATCGTTCCCGTGGACCTCAACAGCATCCTGTACCTCAACGAGCGGGACCTGGCCACCCTCAACTTCCAGGCATACCAATACTGCGCCACACATACCAACGAAACCGTCTTGGTGAGCTGCGAACCTTACCTGGTGGACGCCTTGGACATGAAGTGGTTTGCCCACCGCCGCCGCAAAGCCATCAACGCCATCCTGTGGGACAAGGACAGCCGCACGTTCAAGGACTTTAACCTGCGCACCAATAGCTCCACCCAAGAGTTTGCCCTGACCAACTTTTGGGCGCTGTGGGCCATGGCCGACCAGATGGAGGAAAGCGACGTGCTGGCTCACTGGAAATGGCTGGATAAATTTCAGCGCCAGTTCCCGGGCGGCCTGCCGACCACGCTGCTCACCACCGAACTGCAGTGGGATTTCCCCAATGCGTGGCCACCCCTGCAGTACATGGTCCTTCGCGGCCTGCAAAAATCGTACGATATCCTCAACACCAAGTACATGGCCAGTGGTAACCAAACCGCCATGCCGCCCCAGGTGGCTGAGCTCCAGCAGCTGGAGGTGGTGCTCGCCCAAAAGTACGTCGACAGCGCGTTCTGCGCGTGGTACGAGACGGGTGGGTCCATTGATGGGTTACTCGCCCGCAAGGCGGGGCTTGACGACGAAGACACCGGCAACATGTTTGAAAAGTTTGACGTGACCACCGTCGGGGTGACGGGCACTGGAGGCGAGTACGACCCGCAGGTGGGGTTTGGGTGGACCAACGGCGTGGCCATCTGGCTGCTCAGCACCTATGGTGACCAGCTCCAGCGCCCCTCGTGCCTCAGCCCGGAATCCGCTTAAAAAGTATGGAGTCACTAGGCTGAGGGGGTGGGAGAAGTTCTGCCAGTAATGAGGTTTTGCGAAGCGGCGGAGTGCGCGGACACGATGGTCCGGCCTGGCGCGGGGTTTAGTGTGGGAGCACCGGACCTGGGCTGATTGCAAGGTTAGCTCCGCTGTGCTTGGTCAGCTGCCGTGAATACTGACACTGTTGACCGTCGCTTTTGTTATGTGTTCATTTATTTACCGTTTATTTCCATGTTCTCTACGGACTGATCAAAGGATGGAATATAAAACCATGTTCTTTAGCTGTCCTGGTGTTGCTATGTTTTTGCAACAACAATCATCAACAAGGTGCGAGAATAACGGCTGGTCACTGCAGCCCGTAACTAATGTCACTTGGCAACAGCAAATGAGTCGCGCACTGCAGGAATGCACAGCCAAGCAAATGACCACGTACCACCACCTGGTTGGGTAGTAGTCGACACTGGCCTACCCCATGTGCCGCATGGCGCTGACCTCATCTGAATTACAGACGGCTATGGATATACATCAGATCAGAGAGAGAGAGAGAAAGGTGGTAGCTGGACAATCAAACTATAGTACTCGGCCCAAGCACTCGGCAGCTGCATGGCGCGCTGGTCACGCTTCATACTCTGGCAGTGGTCGTCATTGGCCAAGGCCCTTGAACCTCGTGCGTGCTGCCCCAGCAGTCGATGATGCGCGGCCATGCGGACCTTGGCAGTGACTGTGGTAAGCAAAGAAAACCGCGCTGAAGGAAGAGACAGGCCAAGCGCATGCCGCTGGGTTCACGGCACCGTAGGTATTTGGCAGCTGTGAGCGGGCTAGACAGCGGGAGATGGAACATTCCTTGCCGCATTGTTCAACAGCAATAGCGCCCTGCCAGCCCGCTGTGTCTCATTCACTTTCTTTTGGCGAGCACTGGACGGGCGCAGTGGTCGGTCGAGTCAGCAAGGGAGTCAGGAATAAACACCAGCGGGAGGCGCGATGTCCAATCAGACCTGCCCAATGACGTTGTGGGCTGTCCCAAGTCCCACTGGAGATGGGAGTGGTCATGGTGCAGTGAAAACGCACAGCAGTGACTAGACGGCGCTTTTCTCATGCCAGGCTCGCCATGGCGCCCATTGTTCCGTGTCCACCCACACGCCTCAAGGCAAAGTGAGTGACACATTCTCTGCTTTTGGCGACTGCCGGGCCAGCGGGTATAAAGCGGTGTCGCTGACAACCCTTGCCTGTTCTGGCCAACCTCGCGGCTTTATTCCACAGCGTTCCAATGGTGTCATGCGCCACGTCTCTTTGACCCCTCTGCTTTTATATATACCTTTGCCCGTGCCTGCCTTCTTTTCGGTAAACATCTTTTTTCACATACACACGCACGACGTGCCTTTACTTCTTTGTCAGCAGGTGTCACCGCCTTTTAATTGCCCGCACGCTAAGCCAACGCTATGATGCAAGACCAAGAACGCGGCTACGGCCCCCAGGGCGGCCAATACGGCACCCACCACCAGCAGCAAGGGCACGGCGGCCCTTCACCGCAAGCGCGATCGCAGTTCCAGTGGGTTCCCGCGACCAACGGGAGTATCCCGCCCAACGCCGTGCAGGGCGGCCGCGAAAAAGACGGGAAGCCGCTGTACATTGCACGCCAATGGTACAAGGGCGGTTTGCACCCCGGTAAAGCCGCACCGCATCTGGACGGGTTCTACATGTGCTACGACAGCAAGGAAATCCAGCTCAAGGAGTACTTTGTCCTGTGCGGGCCCGCCAAGGCTCTGCAGTGGATCGAGGTCAATGGTCGCGTGGAGCCCAACGGCGCCCTGTGGACCCCCGTCACCGAATGCCACGAAGCAGACGGAAAGCCGCTATACATTGCCAAGACCCGCTACGACGGCGGCGAGCAGCTCGGCAAGGCTGGGCCTCACCTCGATAGCTACATGTGCTTTCCGTTTGGCGACAAGGAGCGGGATGCCAAGCACTATTACGTTCTGGCCTACGTGTAGCCTGGTCCTATCAGGGCCAGCAATACACGCCTGTGTTTAGGCATCACGGCGTTCAGTCGTACTTTAGGTCTCCACGTTGTATTTTTTACTTTCTTTTATTTTTGCGACTTTCCACAGCAGGTCATCTCGTTCTTTTGTCCCTTGAGCCTTGATTTTGGTCTATGTGCTCGTTTAGTCCCCGAAAACCCAGCCGCCTTC
>JANBQA010000408.1:0-15651 GCA_027576955.1 Dimargaris xerosporica
AACGGCTGAAATGTGGTAGCTGCTGGTTTGTTAAACAGAGCGCTGGTTCGCGATCCCCCGACAGCCGACGCCGACGCACTTGGTGGCTGGAAGGGTTGAAGCGTCTTGGGGGGAGGAATTGATCCCAACGAAGCTGTCATGGGTGTGTCCGTTGAGGCTGATGAGTCATCTGCCGCCTTGCCCGGTTCCGCGGCTGGCGACGGTTTAGGTGCTGCTCCAAACGACGGCGCCGAAAAGCCCGTTGTCGACGAGGAGGATGCAAATGAAAACCCGCTGAAGGAACCCGCGCCTGCTGTAGGAGCAGGCGGATTGGCCGCGCTGTTCGCACCGAACCCTGCAAATGGGGCAGGCCGTGGGGCCGAGGCTTTGCCGTTATTCTTGGCCAGCCTGGACGAAGGTTTCTTAATCTTGCGCTGGGCCAGCGAGGTGTCTGACGCCTTTCGGAACCCTGAGCCGTCGTCCACCTGCATATCCATCAAATTTCCCCCTCCCGTCAAAATCAGGCGTACCGGCAAGCAGTCGGTCTTTAGCTCCACTGCCACTTGGAACCCATAAAAGAGGCCAGCCAGTGCATTTCCATCACCACCCGGCTGCTTTGCACAATCCAACGGGCCTCGCTCGCACCCGGAATCTGACTCCAGCGACCATGGAGCTGGCATAGCTACGAAACTGACCATGCGTAAAACTTACCAGAGCGTCGTCGTTGTCGTCGTCAAACTGGTTCAGCTTTGTGAGCTGCACTTCGGCAGAGCGTTTGACCATGGCTACGTGCAAGTTCTGGGAACCACCGACACGGGAAGAAATACAGAGGACTAAACTATAAGGTCATAAAAGCCAGCGATTGGCCGTCAAAACAACAAAAGAGAGCAGGCGTTTTTTTTCCTTGGTGCACAGATGACCCAAGTCTATTGGTGTCAGCAGTTGGTAAAAAAATGAGAGGGTAGGGCAGGCTGGCTGTGGTGGCAAGGCCAAACGGGCGGGCGGGATAGTCTCAAAGACGAGGCAGCATTGTGCTGCTGACGAGCGTCACGCCCTGCAACAGAATAGCGCCAGTGCAACACACTGACAGAGTAGAGAGCCCAAAAAAGGAAGTAGGGAGAGAGGCGGTTTATTTACCGTGGCGATGATAGTGCACCCTCGTAGAGATACAGCTGGGCAGGGGAGTGCACCCACCGCCCAGAACACCACCAGCACGTAGGTGACGATGCCGAGGGCCTGTGGCGTGCAGTGGAGAGAAATGGGAGATATGAAATGAGATAAACGCACGTGATTAGCGCCCGCCCAGGAGCCATGGCAATGGCGCATCACGATAGAGAGTCCAGCAGCGAGGTCAGAGAGCAGCCGAAGACTTGGCGCCCTCGCCAAACCACCAGGGTAAGCGAGCTGGAACTTCCGAGACAAGCTGGCACGGCCACCATCACCCGACGGCAGTCGTGCGGCCAGTCCAAAGCAGATCTCAGCGTGTGATGAGGTAAAAGATATCCCACAGGGGTGATAGGTGAGGTGGGAGCTAACCATGGCACCTGCACCCAAGACGCCTGCAGAATTAACAGGTGCTGGTCCAGCTGGCAAAACGGGTGGGGCCCATGGTGGTAAGTGACACGCCTGGGAAATAGGGAGGAGGAGGAGGAGTGCAAGTGTCAAAAGAAGGGGGTGGTGCAAAGAAAGGAGCAGTCGGGGTTGCTGGCACTGGGATCATAGATGTAGATTGCCTTTATTATCCTTCAGTAGTCGCTGGCGCGTTGATTTCTGCTGACCTCGGGTGGCAGGGCATCGAGGAGGCCCCAGAGACGATGCAAGGCAAATAAATAAATAAGAGAAGGGCGCTGGGCCAGTATGGCACGGTGAAGTGGGGAAGCGCTCCCACAGAAATCCCAGCAAGGGACGGTCTGGTTAGGGAGGCACGAAAAGAAGAAAGGGAAGAGGTAACTGGGCCTAGCGCCAGCTGCTAGGTCGCTCCACAGATGCAGCCAAAAGGAAGCTACGAGAGTGCGCTGGCCAAGGCCGCACTGCCTTTGAGGCACCAGGTGATAGCTATAGCCCCGAGGCCCTCTCGAGGGCGTTGGGCGAGTGCGTCAAGAGGCCAGGGCCTCGTTAGATTCAGCGCATTGCTTGCGTTCAAACTTAATGGTAAGTTTATTTACAGCGTTGTTCTGTTCTGTGGCAGTGGATGCCGCGCTCTTTATCTCCTATGTCACCTGTGCTTGCTACTAACGCCCTCGTTTATGCGTCTCTGCCTTCGACCCTTGGACACGGGAATGCTTCCCGCTTCACTCTGCTCTTATTCCAACCTAAATATTGGGGATTTTGGACACCCGCAGAAACCATAAGCCCAGAGCGAACCTGCCATGGCTGTACGGACACGCCATCCCAGCCTCATCGTCTCTCCCACCCAGAGGAGTTGGTGCCCCCCGCATTACCCATTTCACTTGCCTTGGCTGTCCACACTCACACCCACCCACCGACATAAACGATGCCAGTCAATTTTGGCCCGCACATCATCCACACCAGCCAAATATTCTTTACCTCACGGCTCTCGTTTGGCCTTGTGAACCTAAAACCCATTACCGCCGGCCATGTCCTTGTAGTACCCAAGCGCAATGTTCCACGGCTGGCTGAACTAACCACCGACGAAGTATCGGATCTGTTTCTCAGCGCCCAGCGAATCGGCAAGGTCATTGAGCGTGAGTTTAACGGCACGTCGCTCACCGTAGCCATCCAGGACGGTCCCGCTGCGGGTCAAACCGTCGCGCACTGCCATGTGCACGTCATCCCCCGCCGGTTCGGGGACTGGAAGATCAATGACGATATTTACGAGGAGCTCGACCACACCAAGATCGATAACGAGGAACGGGCTCCACGCAGCGAGGAGGAAATGGCGCGCGAGGCCCAGTGGCTAAGACCCTACTTTGGCGACCAAGGTGTACCCTGGGATGGGCAATAAGTGACTGATCGACTCTTGCCTACACTATACCATCACATTGGTGCACCCCCGCACCCCACCTACCATTCCTCCCATTTCTATCGTATGCTAGAGTTTTTTATCCTTGTCATGGGCCACAGTAAGAAGGGCATTCTTGATCATAAAAAGCAACCTATAAGTCCATTGAACGACTTCCCCGCATAGCCTCATCAAGTGCACTGGCAGCCGTGTCTCTCTGGGCGCATGCCGCCATCCAGGCCAAGCAGCGATGCGTTACCTAGATAGCTTGCACCGACCGGCTAGCCGCTCACAGCGCCTATGTTGAAACTTCTGAAGAAACATTAAACGAGAAATTGGTAACGATGAGTGATTTTTTTCCTTCTGAGTAAATGAAAGACAATCACGAAACAGATCCTATCACGCTGCATATAGTTCTCGCAACGCAATGGCGACACCGAGCAGCGTTAGTTTAAGCGACATTGCGAGAACAGGGGACACCAGTGCAAGTCAATCTAATCCGTAAACTTGATCGAGTGCGAAACGGTGTCGATGCGTCCGCCCGAGTACGACCCACGCTTCTTCTTATTCTTTTCAGCAGTAAACTTTTTGCCCCGACGCACCGACAGATCATTGTACGCCTTTTCGCCGTACGAGTTGGTGGCGCCACCCTTGCTGAGGAACCCGTTATCCTTTAACCGGTCGTCGTGAAAAGTTAGGTTGGTGTCGTCGATACGACTGAACCGCTTGCCAGGCGTCGTCTTGGCTTCACCTGCTTGACGTCCCGAGGTCACCGATTTCTTCACTTGGTCCTGTGGGGTGCTGCTACCTTTGCTGTTTCGGCTCTGAGTGGCAGCAACGGGGCGCGACTCGGTCGGACCAACTTTCATCTTCTTTTCCGCGGGTGCAGGCGTCGCTGGCTCTTCATCACTATCCGAGGACGATGAATCTGATGAGCTGGAGCCACTGCTCGAGTCCGAATCACTGCTGCTGCTGCTGTCTGATGACGAATCAGAGCTGGAGCTGGACGAGTCCGCTGAGATATCTGCTTGCTTGCGTTTGGTCCCCGCCTGGACTAAAGTGACCTCCTTACCAACTGAGGTGGCCTTGGTCGGGGTTTCCTCTGATTCACTCTCGGAAGACGAAGAAGAGGATGACGACGATGACGAATCAGAGTCGGAGCTGCTAGAGCTGGATGAATCATCCGAGCTGTCCGAGGATGAGCTGCTGCTGCTGCTCGAGCTGGCTTCTGTCTTGGCCTCGGCTGGCTTGGCCGGTTCTTCAGCTTCGCTGTCAGACGAAGAGTCCGAGCTGGAACTAGAGCTCGAAGACGAAGAGCTGCTGGAAGCAGCCTTGTGGTCCTTTGCGTCGACAAATTTTTCACTGTCTGAATCGCTATCCGAAGAGGACGAATCGGAGCTAGAACTCGAGCTAGAGTCAGAAGAGCTAGAGCTGCTGCTGTCTGAGGACGAGGAGCTGCTGGAGCTAGAGCTAGAGCTGGAACTATCAGCTTCTTTCTCGGCAGGAGGGTTGTTATACTCCACGCCAGTCATCGAAGTGGACTCGGCCTCCTTTTCATCGTCATCATCGCTCGAATCTGAACTGGACGAGCTGCTGCTGCTGGAGCTGCTATCGCTATCGGAATCACTGTCCGAGTCGGAATCCGTGCCAGATTCCGTATCAGCTTCTGACCCTTCATCCTCTGGGGCTGCCTTTGTAGGTTGTTGGCTGTCAAACAAGCGTAGGGTGCCCCCAGAGATCAAAGTCAAACCGATCAAACCATCCATACCATTGCCATCGCTCCGGATTAGTTTGGTGCCATAGCACTGTTAGAATGGACAGCTGATTGGAGGCATTTAAACACAATCAAGCCCATGGCATTGCCTTTGTCAGGTAACAGTCTGATCCAAATTGATATTGCCACTTACCTCTGCACGTAATGCAAATAGATCGACTCCAATGTGGCATCGGTGGCCTTGAGGGCCGTAATCGATTCTTTGCTCTCTTTCTTAAACTGCTGGGCGGTCTTGGTCAATTTTTTCTCGGCCAAATATGCCGCCACCAGCGACGACAGGGAAGTGTTGGACGACATGATACCAGTGATAGTGCGACCGTTGATTGGCAGCCCAGATCGTGTGAACCAAAAGCGTTCAGGGGATTCAAGCAGGGCTGGAGACTATCGGGTTGCCTTGGCAATAGATGGCGTCCTTGGTTGAAATACTCACTACCCGAGCAATGCGCTGGCAGAGCAGAAGTTGCAGTAAAATATGGGGAACGCAGGGACAGAGACGCCACAGCTGAGCTAGGCTATGCAGTGAGAAATGCAAGGAGAACAATCGCACAATACCGGCAGTAGCGACGGGGTTATTACCATGCACACGAATCAGAGTAATGTAACAAAAAAAGCTATTTTTTGAGCAACGCACCGCGAGAACAAAGGGGCTTTGGTGCAAGTCAACGCGCCGACAGACCTCCACTCCAGCACTTATTGCCGCCGTCATTTTTTGTGCTGTGCTTTTTTTTTCTGTCCATAGCTCTAATCATTTTTTTACTGATCGTCCACGCGGCACCGATTCAAAAAAAATTGCACTGCACGGTTCATTATCCATTGCTGAAATCATCCACGTGACCCAGGTATTGCCGCAGACCATTGCTGTGACAATGCCTGGTTTGCGTGGAATATGACACCTAATCACGCAATGAGCTGACCAGCAGCGATGGCCTAAAAATAAATGAATTTAGGGCCTTGTGGCATCAAATTTATTACTCAAGGCCATAATAAAATCCTTGCGCCAAGGGCGGCAAATAAAGTGCTATAAAAGAGAAACAAATACATCCAGGGTCGATACGCGTAGCGAGCGAGCAGCGGGGCGTTTGGGCACCAGTGCGCGGCTAACGCGAGTCATGAACCGTTGCATATACGCATGTCTCGCAAATCTATGCGGCTTGGTCCTTGCCAAAACGTGTGGGGAGGGGGAGAGGGAGACAATAGGTACACCATAGCGGCCCTCCTTATGTGGCTACTGACACCTCGCAACCCAGTGCAGCGCGACGCCACAGTATGGTGCGATTAAAGCCTTTTATAGACCCGCCAAATGCTGTTGGTCGCAAACTCGGGCGGTGCCACTGGGTTGTCGCTCTGTCCTCGCTTGAGGCCAGTCAGTCGAAAGTCGCGCTCCATCATCTTCTTGTCCCAGGGTCGCACGTCGTAGCGTCGGGGCTATTCAACAACCAAAATAAAAGAATAAACCATGCGGTTCAGGGACTCACAATAAATGCTCACCAGCCATTAGCTTTTAGCCTGGTCGCTCGATATCATTGGCCTGACAGAGCAGCATAAGCAGCGCGCACATCACTTTGCACCGGGTAGTAGGCTTGCCGGTCGCCTGGCGCTAGTCCGTTCGCCAGGGTCAGAGGCCATCCCATTACAACAACTCCTAGCACTTACCAAGCCACCTTCACCAGCGCGCTGAGCAACCATCACTCCCCAACCAGTGACGGCCATGAGGCCAGCAATAACGCCAAAAGGCACGATCGCCTCGAATGGCACGGGCATGGTGCAATGGTCAATGGCTGCAAACACACTTGCCCTCCAAAGCAGGTGATCAATAAAGCGGGATTGTTTGGAATTGCAGGTAAACAAGAAAGGCAGCGACTAGCACTCGAATGGCAAGCTAACAGAGGATTCAGCTAGACTGTATGTTAATCGGCTCTGCCCCTCATCTATTCTCCTTCCGGCATTCGCACCAACGGCCACGGGAGCGAGGGCTGTTTGAGGCTGCCCCAAAGATGGCCAGGGCGGCATATGGAGTCACGTGGCTATGAATGGGTGCGCGTTTGTGGTTGGGGATGGACGAGCGTTTGGAGGGCGGTGGACTCACGCCCGCATTTGTCCTGCGCGATAATTACCAGGCAAACCAGATGGGGTTGAAAGGGTCTGCATCTACACAAAAACCGAAAAAAAAACGCTTGGTGGCTGTTAGGTACGCGCTTTCCTCACCCATTCATTATCTGTGCTAGTGCTTCAAACCTTCCCTGGTGTTTCACCCACCCCAGCGTGCCCAGTAAATGAGAGGGCTTGGTTGCTGGGGGTGCATAGCTCGCTAGATTAGCGGGTAAAAAAGAGCATTTATGGCCCCAGACGCTCTCCCATTCTAATATCCCATGCGATGGATAAAAAAGCAGACGCGCGGCGAGTGGTAGAGGAGGAGGAAAATGGGTGTTGATTTATTCTTTTCCGATGTGATTGGTAGCGCTTTTTTTGCAGCGTGCGTGAGGCACCTGTGAGTGGTGCAGGTGGCCAGTAAGTGCCAGCAGCCATTAGCGACCCTTTTAATGATGGGTGGAAGCAGAGGCGGGCCAGGATGGTATATAGGTTGATGGCTTTCCAGGCGCCAACCTTGCCGTTAGCTCGCATCTTATCTACTGACCCAGGTGAGCCTGCAAGCAGCGCACTGAGACGGCGAGGCGCTTGACCTAGTAGTTATTGTCATCGGCGGTTATTAGTATTTCGGAGGGCTTTTTCTGTATCTGCGTGTTTTGGCTCGTTGGATTCACACAAGCTCCTTGCGGGACATGCGTGATAGTGGCACAAGGCCCTGTATTTCTCAACGCTAAAGGCGCCTTGCCAGCACCCAAGGCGAACTGGCACGACGACCACTCTCCACCGGCCGAGTTCTGCCCAGGTAAGAGTTATCCGTTTTGACTAAGCCACCGTGACCAGTGGAGCGGGCCCATTCCCCTGGAGTGTTGTCGGTAGCACGGAGTGATGGCGTTGACCGTCGCTTCCGATCGATTAGCCCTTTAGGCGCTTTCTCGGGTGCTGCTGCACGGTGGCCCTGATGCACCTTTTCCTGCCAGGGACGGGCCATCCGCATCCCGTCGGTCTGGAGGTTTTACCTATAGCCCCCGGGGCCGTCCAGCCAGCGCGTTCAACATCACGGCCAACCCCTGAACGGTTTGTCCCTGGTCGGTTTTGGGTAGAAACGATCCTTCACCTCATCGATTCTGCCGCTGGCAGAGTGGCTCGGCGACGATTAGTGCTGGCTAGGGTTCCTTGCGGGTCACGCCTTTACCCCTTCGTCTCCTTTCATTCCTCAGGCGCGCGGGTTGTTATCCTCTCTCTTTCTCCTGGTGTGCTGCATGCGTTCATATACTTACCCACAGACGCGGTGAATGGTTTGGTGGCCTGGAACCCTTGGTCTTGGCGGTTCTGTTGCACATATATCCGTGTGTTTGTGCGTGCCGTCGTTTAGGCGGTCTGGTTAGAGCTCCCTTGCACCTTCCCACCCAAGTTGCACTGACGTACGCATTAGCCCCGACGATACGCCCGAGTTTGAGCATCTGTGCCCAAGTGGCATTACCCGCTGGGCTACGACTGCTCTCTTGTATCTTACTACTGTTCGTTGGAAACCAAATCCGCACGGCTTGGAGCCATTCCATCCTTTTGCTCGACGCATTCGCCGTGCAACCAACCGCAGTGCCCATTCCCTTCCCCGTTCGAGTCTTGGTTTTTTATTTCACCTGAGCGTCATGGACCCAGAGATCCCGTCCCTCATCGATACACCCATGCTTACCTACTGGGGTCCACCGTAAGTGTTCTTCCGCCACTTTCACGCCTCGCTGGCACAGGAACAGGGCCGTGCCATCCCTGAGTGCGTGACCCACGCCTGGTGATACATGAGTGCTGTGCGAGGATGTTACTATGCGCCGTGGGCATTTTGGTGCCAGTTTGCCAGCCCTGATTGCCACCCAGTCTCACCAAGCGTTTGCAATGCTTTGTGGTCGGCATGGTTGAATTCCGCCTTATTTTTTTGGGCCTCCGGTGCTTGTAGGACGGCAACACTGGACTGGTGTGAGGCAAGCCAACAGACACCTGCGGCGATAATGCAGGACAGCACCTTTTTTGAACCGAGTACCATCGTAGGCCTGGTTTTGCTAAACTCCTCGCAATGTCTACGCGCTAATGGGCTCAACCGGCATGGGTGCATTTCACTCCTTTCTTTGTGTTTTTGGTACGGGTGCGTAATCGTTAGGAAAATTACAAAGTCACCCACTTGATCGCCGAGTTTTGGAACGCCCTAACCAACCTCCTATTTCGTAAGTGCCCGAATTATGCCCTTTGCCATGCGACGGAACACGTGGTGTCTTTGTGCCACATGGGCAGTGCAAGGCCAGTTCCATGCTGGCGAGGTCTGCTCGACAAAGTATGCGGGTGTTTTAGGACCTTAACTTGTATACTGGCTAACTGCCAAGGGTGAGGAAACTATGGACTTGGTACATTCTCTACTCTTTCTGTGTGGAAACTAGTGGTCCTGGCTTCGGTTGGCATCTATCATGTGCGCAAACACAAGCTGGAGACACGCTTTATCGTGTCATATATGGGGATGTTCCTCGTAGGTATCGGCAGGTAAGTCTGACGGGATTCTGTATTGACACGATCTGTTTGTCTTAGTCAAAGTATTCGGTAAAGTTCCTTTTTAATCCTACCGATACTGGTTAATTGGATCCATGCGCCAAAGGGTGCTTTCGGCCGCTGCATTGGTATTTTTTCATCTTACATTGTGTGGCATGTTCTTTCTCTGTTTTTTTATTCAAATGATCCCACCAGCTGCCTTTTCCATACCACGTTACGGTTTGAGATGCAGCTGATGGACGAGCTACCAAGTAAGTTATTATCTCATTCCACGGTGCAAGTGCTGCAGGTGGCTAGAAATTATTTAGGGCCAATGCACACCACTGGCATTCACCTCACGTGTTAAAGTTGTGTCGAATCGATACTGTTGCCAGCGGCTATTCTCACCCTCCAGGGGGGGGGGCAAATTCCACACCACCTAGCGTCATATATATTACCACTGACCCCAGGCCTATGCGGCGCGTTGAATGGGGGCGAGTCATCTAACCATTGAATGGAAGGTCTTTCCATGTAATTATTATTGTTTGGCTTCTAAAGTGATATATGCCACCACCTTTGCATTCTACTCCTTGTAAGTACCCGTGTTTTTAACCGCTTTGACATTGACCATAGCTCCAGTTGCCACGCTAACCGCTGCAGAGCCCAGCTAACCAAGTCAATTCCACTGTAAGATTAATCCCGAACCTATGCTTTTCCCGCCACTGTACCATGCGTCCAACGATCGTATGCAATGGGATAGGGTGGAGATGAAAGGACCGCCTCGGTACGGTGCCAAGCTGGCAGCCGGGCTTATTGTGTACTGCATGGCGATAACTGCAGTATACCTTGCGATCCTGAATCCCGTATTTCACCAGGTAGCGTACGGCATCGAAATGCTAACGATACTAGGGCGTTGCATTCACCTGATCCGTGGGGTGCCTGAGGGACCATACAAACAGGGCTTGACCAAACTGGTGTGGTATAGCACCGTGACCTTTTTAGCCGGCTTCTTTTTATGGAACGTCGACAATGTATTTTGCCCGCAGCTGCGAAGCGCAAGGGATTACGTCAATTTCCCCTTGGAAGTCGTGTTGCAGCTGCACGGCTGGTGGCATATCCTGACGTGCATGGGGTGCACCGGGTTCATCCTGCTCACGCAAGCCTTGCGTATCTACTATCTGGGCAAACACCACAAGTACCGCATCCGATACTTCAAGGGCGTTATTCCTTATCTGCAACACTGCCTCGAGTCCAAAGATTAGGCCATCGCTGTGGAAAGGTGTGTGTATGTGTGGCTATACTCTGGCCTGTTTGATGGTTAGCAAGGCAAGGGAGATGCACTGGAAAGTAGGCTATTAGACACAGTTGGGTGTAATCCTGCTGCTGTTTGCAATCAAAGAGTATGGCCTTTTTTTACATTTCGACTCAATAATTTTTGCGGGGCCCTGTGGGTGTAAAAGGGTGTAGGCTATTGTGTGTGTGTGTATACTGTGAAGAAGCTGTTGGTTGTCCGTGTGTGTATTTGACGTTATTAAAGAAACCAAACTTTTTGTGTGACACTGCACAAGTCTGCTAAAAGGACAAACGCATGGCAATGCTATTGACGATTGGACGGTTGCGGATCCCCAATGCGCCTGACCCTTGAGGGATAGTCGTAGAGACATGTGCACAGCATTTTGCCCAGACTAGTGCGCTCCCAACAGAGTCAATTGGAGGTGAGGAGTTATTTGTACCTTGACTGCCGCCATTTTCAGTGAACGGGTTCTACCGAGACAGGCTAATATACAGCTGTAAAGAGCTAGATTTTGGTTTTTGAGTAAAACAGTAACTAATGTGCATCCTATCGATTGGTGGTTGGTTTGCGGCTTTTTTTGTCACGGCTACGTTGACTTTGGCGATATTGGCATTTCGTCACAGTTGGTCCGTGGTTTGATCCTGCCGCAGATCCTTCCTGCGCGTAAAAATCATGCGCTGTGCATCGCTGCTCTGTTCATTCATATATTCCATTCCTTGACTTCATCACCGTGGCCTATCAGGGTTGAGCCATGGCCAATGCAGGTATGCCTCTGCAGAGATTTATGCGATCGACGCTCAATGCAACACTTTTTACAAGCCCGAGGCAAAAACCGTTGTGTGTTGACCAATGCCCTGGGAGAGGACGATAAACGTCTCAAAAGGTTGGCTCCGCAAAGCAAAAAAGGGAAGCTACCGGGCTATAAAACCTTGTAGTTATTGTATGGGCAGTCGTTTCTATTGTTTGACTGCTTACAGCTCGACTTGAGCTAAAGGAGGTCCCCAGAACGACTGGTCGCCAATCCGCAACAAACGCACCAAGGGCAATCGGTCGAGCTCTCCACAATCGAGATCGTAGCGCGTATAGAGCTACCATTGGAAGCCAGCATTAGAGGAGAGGCGAACAAAAAATGTGATATGTAGAGTGTAGATTATTTCAGGTCTCTCACTCTTTGTTGTAAAAAAAACGAGAACGAGGGAGTGTGAATAGCCTAGACCCTGAGCACCAACACGCCGCATTGTAGTGAGTGGTAGGTCAGGATGCGTTGAAAACCAAAGTGGTCCTTTTTTCAATACATCCACACACGCATTGCCGCTATATATAAGTTGCAAAGTGGCAGCCAAACCACCCTCACCTCACGTTTGTAATTATTTCATGACTCTGACGAACGCGTTGAATTCGCCGTCTAAAAACTTGCCGCTGCAAGTATTTTGTTATATTAGCAAATTTTGGCCCCAGTAGTTGGACAGCTGTCTGGTCTAACGACATTCTCGGCGACGTGTTGGTATTTTTTAAAGTATTTGCGTAGCATATTGCTCCTCTGGTATTTTCGACAGCACTTTCTACCCATCACGAGCCACTAGCGATACGCGCGCCATTCAACAGCGAGCTCTGTATTTCGGCACCATGCACATGAGTCACGGCATGCTGTGGACCCTCGCCACGGGCCTAGCAATGACTGCCTCAATCGTCCAGGCGGGTCCTGCCACTTTTGGCGCCTACCTTGGTCGCCGTGAAATTAGCACACCTACTGCGCTGGTGCCAAAGCCCATGCTGATGCACAAAATGACGGGCGTCAGTGTGGCCCATGAAAAGGGGTACACGGGCAAGGGCGTCAAGATTGGTATCATTGGGGGTGGGCTTTACTACAAGCACCCGGCGCTAGGCGGTGGCTGCTATGGCCAAGCAGACTGCAAGGTGGTGGGTGGCTACGATTTTGTCGGGGATAACTACAACGCAATTGACCCCAATTCTAAACCGGAACCTGATAACGACCCCTACGAGGATTGCGAATGGACGACGACGTTTCAAGCAGGTGTTTTGGCTGGCCAAGCGGATTCGTTTCTCGGGGTGGCTCCGGGTGCTCAGCTGTCAGCCTATCGCGTCTTTAGCTGCGTATCGCCTCGTAACACCAAGCCTGATCTAGTGCTCAGCGCCATGCAAAAGGCCTACGACGACGGGTGTAGCATCATTTACATGAATGTCAGTGTTTTCCCTGGGATGCAAAGCGGCGAATCGTCCATGCTGGCGGAAAAATTTGCCAAGACTGGAGTTGTTGTGGTCTTAACTACAGGGTTCTACGGGGATGAATCGCTCTTCCGAGTCCAGGCACCTGGAGCCGCGTTAAGCACCATTACCTCGACTGCGGCTGATTCGGACCAACGATACTTTCAGTTCTTGACGATTCAGGCAGGCACCGAAAAGTTTACGGCGGAACGCACGGGCGCAGTGAAGAACCTGCCCGAGTTTAAAGCCAACAATGCGCCAGTGACCTTCTTTGACCAGGATCCCACGCGGCTTCAGGGCTGTGAGCGCACGCAGGCGGACTTTGAACAATCTCTAGTGCTGATGGTGCGGGGCAACTGTACGTTTGCCGAAAAGATTGCCATAGCTGTCGCTCAAGGCGCTTCCGGCGTCATTTTCTTCAACCACGTCGATGACCCGCTGCCAACTTTGCTGTTGTCTACACCCCAACCGATTCCGGCTACGATCATCCCCAAAGCTGAGGGTGAAAAGCTTTTAGCGCTTCTCCAAGCCGCCGGTAACGGTGGACAAGTCACGGTGAGCGCCAACAATGACTTAATGGAAGCCAAGGTGGCCACGGGTGGTCGCCCATCCAAGCGCGCCAGCCAAGGCCCAAGCAACGAATTGGACGTGAAGCCCGAGCTTCTCGTCCCCGGCTCCTACTTTTACTCCTCCACCGTTCCTAGCCACGGTATCTATGAAGCGGTGGCAGATTCCCAGTCCGATGGAGCCTATCTGACCGGCTGCGTGGCGTTGCTTTTGGAAGCAGGGATTCCCAAAGAACCTGAATTTATTCGACGCATGCTCATGGCATCGGCCCTCCCGTTGACCAACGCCAAGGGCGATGCAGCGGTGAGCGTGGCTCAGCAAGGTGCGGGAATGATCAACTTGGACAGGCTGCTAAGCTCCAACATCGAGTTGTCGACTACCAAATTTGCCCTGCTCGATCCCAAGAATGGCGGCTTTGTGAATGACAAGGTGATCAAGAGCTTTAGCATTACCAACTACGGGACGGAGAGCGTGACGTACGAATTTTCTGCGTTGCCTGCCGACTCGGTGACTAACATCGACAAGCAAGGACAGATCGTCCCTACGATGGTCACTGATGGCAAGGCCGAGGTCAAATTTTCTCTGTGCGAAGTGACTGTGGAAGCCAATGCAACGGTGAATCTTCGCGTGCAATTCACCGAGCCTAGTTTTGCCAAGTATCCCAATGTGGTGTACAGCGGCTACATCCAGGCATTTGTCAAGGGCCAGGCTAGCGAAACATCGATGCCCGCGTGGTCGTTCCCGTACCTAGGTCTAAACACTGACTTTAACAGACTCCCGATGTTCCCTGCAACGCCAGATTTCACCAATCCTGCCCTGTACCGCAACAATCCTAGGAGCCACGTGAATAAGAACAACATAGCAGTATTCACCATGAAAGATGGCGACGTACCTGGCCTCTACATCAAGCACCTATTCCCCATAGGTTGGGGCGCGGCGTTCCTGGCACCAGTGGGTCAGTCCCAGGTCCCCTACGCGTATGCATATGTGCCCTTTTTCGGTTGGGACCGCGCTCCCGTCCAAGTCAGCAGTTTTGATGCACTTTACACGCCCTTCACCCACTTTTTCGATATCAATTCAAAGGAGATGGCCGTTGCCGATGGCCACTACGTCCTCACCTTTGCCTACGCCTCACCCTTTGAACGCGACTACAACAAGGCGACCTGGTCCTACTGGACTTCACCAGAGTTTGAAATCAAAAGGGCTTAGGTAGCTGTTAAATCATATGCCTCTATATCAAAAGGAACGTAGCGTCTATGATCAGCCGGTTGTTTTATTTTAATGTTATTTATTTTCGATTATGACCTTGGCGGTCCATGTAAATGGTTGTAGCTATAGAAAATAAACATATTTTCCAATAGTAACGGTTTGCTGCTGTGCAGAAATGGTGATGGGTGTACACTTTTGTAAAATAAAGTACTTGCGAATCCATTGGATAGTGACAGCACCGCGTGGGACAGTTACCCTGTGCGCCAACTGTAGACAATGGATACGCTGCGCTTACTTTGAGAAAGGGTTGGTGGCCATGCTACGGCAGTAGACGTCAGCTGCTCCTTTTGGCTGCAGTGTTTCTCTATAGAATAGTGCCATTAGCATTCGGTGTGACCGTGAGCAGCTGCGGATGGCGGTGTTGACACTGCTTGATCCCGTTTTGCTTCTCACAAGTATGAACACCGCAGGGTTTGGTCTTGGCGCTCCTGGCAGTACCTCTGAGTATAAAACCCGACCAGAGCAGGTAAGCAGGTTTGTGCACAACCATCCTTGCCTACCTCAGCTCTTTTTTTCTCACTCTCCCTTTAGTCTTGGCACACACACACTTACCGCTCAATCATGGATGGTAAGTTCTCGGCATGATATCTTGGGGAGTGCAATAAGTGTTGGGTCCAGAAAGCTTTTACCGTACTAACCATGTTGGTCTGTCGTTTGTGGGCTTAATACGCAACTATCCCATTGTTGCGACACAACCTCGTATAGGCAAAGTGCAGCGTTACCGCATCTTTCGCAGCTCAACCTTGAGCCGGGACCGCACGATTTTGAACGACAACGACGACGTTGAGTACACCAAAACCTCTGAGGCACTGGGATTCAACAAGAAACTAGTGGAAATGGCTACAGGCGAAGTGCTCTGGGCACACGATGGTCGGCAACTGTGTAGCGAAAACCGTAGCTACACCTCGGAGACGTTTGGCCTGGGGCTCACCCTCTCTCGCACCCATGGCTGCCACATGCCTTGGTACCAATTCAACTGGG
>JANBQA010000409.1:0-15616 GCA_027576955.1 Dimargaris xerosporica
ACAGTGAGAATGCAGGGCGAGGTGATCGAGCATGGGCGTGGCAAGGACCGGTTGGACCCACATGCAGAGCTGATTCGACCACTGGCAGAGCAGCGTGAAAGAGCTCGTAGTGGCAACATGGTTTGATAAATATATATGGGCGCCTGGGCGGAATTTACTGCGAAAAAAACCAAATGCGAAGCAACCTACAATTGAGCCAGGCGTGATCAGTGCGGGTAGCCAAAGACCTAGGTTGTGCTTTGAAACTACGATAGTCGTATAAAAAAGGAAATAGAAAATAGCAAGTAGAACCAAAGCAATCGGCTTGGTCTCAATGGTCCGCATGCGCTTTGTGGTTCTGCTTGCGCAACCTTTGCCGATTGTATCGCAGCCGCCCGACTTGTGCCGTATCGCAACATACACACAATTTTAAGGTGTCGCCTCAAGGAGGGGGAAAGCCGTTGAAAAAAAAAGAGGGCATGCGGCAGCAAACGAAGGCCTCTTTGGCTGCGCTCTATTGATCTCGAGGGTTCGTTGCAAAGGAGCATTGGTACTGGTGCTGCTGTGGCCATGCTAGGTTCGGCGATTGGGCTGAGCGAACCGTATAGAAAAAATATTAATGCATTGCCAATGACGTTGTCACTGCGCGGCTGGCGGGTTGGCGGTAGTCACTGAACTTGACCCATCAACTATGGGAAGAAATGGGAAACAATTTTGCCATTGCCGACGACTCGGCTGCTCCAAGCAATGCGAAAATTGCTACCTTCAAAAAAATAGAAAAAAAAGTTACAGCCTGCGCATGCCATGACCAACTTTCGCATGGTCATTCTGACCCGAGGCTCAAAACACTAGTGAACACCGGCGGCGTTTTGACCACAGATGGTGCTTTAGCAAGCCAAATTCACAAGTTTGCCCAAGTATTGCGTCCGACTTATTCACATTGCGTTGAACCACCCAAGCCCGGTCGCCACGACGCACACCCTTCCCACAGACCAACCACTGCCATGCGCATATCGACGTTTGAGCCCACGCGGCACAACCTGTTTCACGATCGAGGAATCACGCTACTCGGACTAAAGCCAGGTGAGGTGAGTCAATGGGCTATATGTATGGACTGGTACAAATGGTGACCTTTGATGCCTTGTAGCCCAGGCGCGTTTCACGGTCACTTTGGCAATGACAATGGCACCCAAGTCTCGATGGGGCTGCTTGGATTGGACATAGCGCTGCCTTGGTTTTAATTGTGGCAGTTAGTTACATGATACGAACGTTGGACGCTTTGTTGATGACTTGGTGCGCGCCCGCGGCATAGACTCTATCGTTTCATGGCAGCGTAACTGTGGGGGTGGTGGCTGGGTCATGTACTATTCTAGGCGCTCATCTGCAAGCACCCATTCCGTGGCCCAGCCAATTAACTGCGGCGCGTCTTCGCGATGCAGTCATGTCGCCAACGACTGATAGCAGCTCTATGCTCTTTTTCTACCCCTGCTTTGCCCCTCTTTCGCATGCCATGCTGACGCTTGCCGCGCATCCAACACTTAACGATGGAAGTAACCACGAGTCCGAGTTTACGGCAGCAGTGAATTCACCAGTGCGCCAGACATCCCTGCCAATAGACAACGCGCACCGGTCCGAGATTGAGGCAGTGATCAGCACGCTGGCCACCTGGCATGAAACGCTGCGCAATCAAGGTGTGTTAACAACCAGCCTCGCAGAGTGGGCGAGTGTAGTTGCGCTCACGCAACCAACTGTGTGGGGTGATTGGGATCTGACGTGCATGACCCCACAGTACCAAAACCTCTATGCCATTCGACCCGCACTTCGAGCATTGCTCAAGGGTACTGGCCAGGGCAGAGATAACAAGCGCGGCCACTCAGTCAGCCCGATGGCCCCTGATCGCGCCGATCGAACCCCTAGCACGAAGCGGCTGCGATCGACCTCTTCCGGTTCCTCGGCACGCAAGGACAATAGAAATAGCACCCCCATGGCTACTAACGACGCCACTGCAACCGATGCCTCGCTGGCTGCTCACGTTGAGAGTGCAAATGATAAGACCTATGAGACTGATGAGGACGACCTGCCATTATCGGACGGCAGCGAGGATGCCGAAAGGACCATGAATTTGACCGATCCCTTGGACATCCCCGTGACGAAAGCGCTCATCGCGACCGCCGAACAGTACATGGATGCATTCCGTTTGCCACTATTTTACCCTATTCGTAAGCGGCTTCCCGGATTTGGTGCGACACGAATGTCGGATGACTGGCACACGGCCCAGCAGCGGTTTGTCATCTATCGTGGGCATTTGGACGGCGACCGTGGGTGGGTCCACCCTGTGGCAGTGATTGCCGGGGCCAAAGGTGTAGGCAAATCCACATTTGCGCGCCATCTGATCAACCAGCTGCTCAATGTGCACCAGCGCGTGGCATTTTTAGATACTGACCTTGGCCAGCCAGAATTTGGACCGCCAGGTCTGGTCTCGTTACACATCCTTGACTCCCCAGCGTTAGGCCCACCGTTTACGCACACGCGTGCTCCATACCTGGCTCATTGCATTGGTTATACGTCACCCAAAGAAGCCCCTGATCAATATGTTGCCGCTATTCGGGACCTTGCTGAGGAATTTCACCGTCTGTTTTCCTGCTCTGGCGCGTCGAATCGGTCGGTGGCCAAGGCTGAGCAGCAGCCCATGATACCATTGGTCGTCAATACTCACGGATGGGTCACCGATCAGGGTTACCGGATGCTTCTAGATATCTGTGGTGCGGCTCAAGCATCCCATGTAGTGTACCTGGATTCTCCTCAGTATGCCCACACACATGGTCTGGGCGAGCAGCTCCAGGTCGATCTCGCAGATTGCATTAATCCTCCACCTTTGGTGCAAACCCTCTTGAGCCCGACAGCATTTGAGTCTGACCATAATGCACGGTTCACTGCCCTGGACCTAAGAACCATTAACAGTACCATGTATTTCCATTGCCAGATGCCAGCAGCTCTGGTATCTCCATGCCTGTTAGACGCGCAGGCCATACCTAGCGAACAGCGGCCCAAGATGGTCTCGGACTTGCTGGTGCAGGTGGGCCATCGCCCTTTTCCTCGTTGGCAACTCACGCATCCGCTAACGGTGCGCGCACCGTATATAGTGGACTGGCAAAGTCTGACCGTTTATTTACCGTTTCAGGACCTGCCCCCCAGCCAGCTGTGGTATGCGTTAAATGGTGTGACGGTTGCTCTCATAGCCGAGCGTCACAAAACACCCACCGACCACTCCACCCCTGGGCCAGTAAACGGCGCTCCTCGCATCCAGTACGACTACCCGTCACCCACGTCCACTGGATGCGTTGGCTATGGGCTGATCCGGGCAATCGACCCAGCCAAGCGCCAGTTGTACATCTTGACACCAGTCCCACTGACACTGCTGGCCAAGGTGACGGGAATGCTACGCCCCGCAGCAGGCGTGGGTGATGTGCCAGCGTGGGCTATGACAGCGAGGGACGCCAGTCGAGCGCAGGGCTCCACAGGCATCCTGCACCCAGCGCTGGGGCAAACCGTGGCCGCGCCTTACCTCTCAGCAACCACCAAAGCTGGGGTGGGGAGCAGCGGGCCCCTAAACCGTCGCACGTTGCTTCGTGGTGCCGGCATGTTCCACCGGACCTAGGGTCATCCAAGGCACCGCATTGCATTTACCGGTATTAGGATGGTAGCCGTGTAAGGAGAGAGGGGGATGGCAGTGGAGGCGAATGTTGGAAGTCCTAGGAGCGCTAGGATTGTGTGACACTCCAGAGAATAAACGGCGGCGTGCAGCGCTTATTTTTTTCAATGGCTGCTAACGGCTGCATGGTGGCAGCCATTGGCTATGTGTGGCGTCAAGGCCTGGGTGCAGTGGGCTTGGTGGCAACGATTGGTGCCGGACAACAGCAACAACAACAACGCCTTGTATCGCATGCGTAGGGATCGTGGGCCGACGGGTATGAACCGACAGCCTCGCCTTGGAGCCCCACCACTCCACGGCGGCATACAGTTACGAAGGGCCGTGGAAGCGCTCGGCCTCGCAGGGGAATGAGCTTTGCGCCTGAGCAAAGCAACCTCATGGCAGTACTGCACCGTCAAAGCCCATGCTGCGTTGAATACAAAAAAGAGCGCGAGCGTGTGTTTAGCCCGCAAAGGCAAATGCGAAGGTCACAGTGGGGGATGGTGCTGTGGAGGCGACTACACCCACTCACCCGCCTGGCCACGCACCGCACGCCGGCTTTCCTGTCTCTGCAACTCGCCCATTTGACGACGCACCCACGCGACCTGAAACCACTCATTTGTGTGCGCTGCGCTGCTGTTACGTCCTTTTTTTCTGTGGTGCTTGGCACACGAATTCCTTCCACCTGGTCGTTCTCTTTTTTACTTTTCATCAGCAGCGTTGGTTGGTGGCCCTTGCTGCATTCCTGCCCTGTGTGTTTCCATTTTGCACTTCTTGCATCGCTTGCTTGCTGTTTTGCCCACCATTGGTACCTGCGCTTTTAGTCTCGCGTGACTGTGCGCGAAGGCGAGTATTGAGCCTGGGTAGCATAAAGTGAGGTATATTTCGGCGCTGAAGCGCGTGGTTTGGCATCGCTGTTACTCTCTGCTCGGTGCCTTTTATTTCCCATCCCACGCTTGCTTCGTTTACCGACGGTAAGTGCACGCCCTGTTGTGGGTATGCGCCTTGGCCTCGGAATCTGGCCAACGCACCCAGTGCGCGGGGACGTGAGCAGCGGCTACTGTTGAGCGGCATTTGTTGGGCCGTGGCCAGGCTGGCTCATCCGCTTCCCTGTCTTTCCTCCGAACCCAGGCAACAGGGTGTGTGGCAGTGAAGTGCGGTGCAGTGTACGCTAACTCTGTGGCACCATTGGTCAGCCTAGCTGTTACCGCCTTGCTCTCACACCCGCCTCGGCCACTGTTTTACAAAGGGTCAGTCCCGAGCGCTTTGTTCGTCTCAGTGAGGGGCGTCTGTACCCAGTCTTGGTTTATCATTGGCACCGTGCACCCACCACTATCACCATGCGGCAGCTGGATGCGTGTCCCCGCACTGGTTATTTTGGCCTGAGCAAGCGAGTCCACCTCCCACTAACATCGTTTGTTGCTCGGCCTGTGCGTCGTTTCGGTGTGCCAATGCTTCGTTGCGCTCATGCACGGTGTCTGTCTATAGCTTTGTCTCCAATACTACTCTCACTCCGTCCACCGCCACAGCCCTGCCCTTGCGGCTGACCGTTGCCACTATGGAGCGTCCAAGCGATTCCGACATTAATGAGCTACTCATCGTGGCCATCGCGGTGGCCTCGGCCGTCACGTTTCTAGGAGCGGTGCTCCTCTTGGTGTTTTTGCCCCGGTTACCTCGTTGGATGTCATATTTGCTGTGCTGCTGCCATTGCATTTGCTGTCCCGCGGGAATCCGGCGCCACTGCCGCGCCCTGTTGGACGAATCTTATGCCTATGGCGGATACTATGGTGATGGCAACGACGACGATGAGTTTTACGTACCAGACGAGCTGCGCCAGTCGCTCTTTCAAAACGACGCCTTTCGTCAAAGCTACGAGCTCGGCCGGGCCTTTGAAGCTGCTCACCCGTACGGCAGTGTGGCCACGGCCATCACTCCCGAACAGCAGCAGATGATTATGGAAAAGGGCGTCGCTGCCTGGCAGTTTGAGCTGTCGCCCGATATCAACTGCATGCCACAGATGGAGGATCGGACCGAACTCATCTTTTACGGTGGCGAAAACTGCGTGCAGACCAACCTGCCTATTCCCAAGCAGAACCCCGTATACTACTTTGAGGTTAAGCTCCAGGAAAAGCCTCAGGAAACCAACGTGGCCATTGGCCTCGCCACCAAACCTTACCCGTCCTGGCGCCTGACGGGCTGGAACAAGCATTCGGTTGGGTACCATGCCGACAGCGGCCGAGTGTACCACAACAACCCCTTTCGTGGCGTCAACCTGGGCGAAGTATGCTTTGAAGGCGATATCATCGGCGTGGGCTACCAACCGCGCTCGGGCACCGTCTTCTTCACCCGCAATGGTCGCCGTTACAAATCGGTGACCTCTGGGGTGCTATACGACCTGTTCCCGACGGTATCTGCCGATGGCTACTGTGTGCTGAGCGCCAACTTTGGCCAACGCGGCTTTGTCTTTATCGAAGCCAATGTCAAGCGATGGGGCCTTGCACCGTTGGAAGGAAACCTGTGCCCACCTCCCATGTATGGTCACGACCAGGACACCTTTTTGGTCGAGACCGCGCCGCAGCACGCGGTGATGCCTGCCGATCCCTCCTCCTCGGCCACTGCCAGAGTGGCCAGTGGGTCGCATCGGTTACCGCCACCCCTGCTCGTGGACGTTGAATCATCAGAACCCTCCGACCCCCATGCGCACCAGGCGATGATGGAGCGTGGGGCGCAGGCGTTTGCCCAGCTCCGCACGTCTCCTGGACTAGACCTGTATCGCACCGCGTCGCACCATGAGCTGCCTACCCACCCATCTAGCCCAGCCCGCCGCTCACCCCGGTCCACAGAACTAATTTCCATGGAGGACTCGTTTTTTCACTCACCGTCTTCACAGCGGTCCCCAGCTGCACAAACCCCACTGCGCCGCCACGCTAGCCTGGCATCAAACGAGGTCACTAACCCCAAGCTCAATGTGCATTTCAAGTCCAACAATACCGCCAATATCATAGTCCATGTGCCCCCAGCGCGGTTCCGGCAGACCTCCACCCATACTTCGCCTTCCCCGCTGTCCCCAAGCGTTCGCTGGACGCCACATATCGACATTGCACTTCCCGTGCCGTCCCCACCAGCCTATGCCGAACGAGATCCGCATCCAGATGCTCCGCGCGCCGAAGTGACTGCCGACGACCTTTTTGCCCAGGCCGAACACGATATTGCTGCCGCGCTTGTTCCCAACCCCAGTTTTGTTCCAACACTACCATCCCCACCGGCGTACTCGCATTCGTCGTCAGCCCAACCATCACGCCCCCCCTCACCGTCAAGTTCGGCAGGGTCATTGGAAGCACAGCCACTGCTTCATCGTTCGCCCTAATCATGACTCAGGTGCCAATTGGAGCAAGTGTTTTTAAGCATTACAGTGCTGCACAATCGTTGACTGGCCCGTCCTTGGGCATAGATTCGAACCTGCCTAATGTTTGGGGACAGAAAATAATTAATACAAATATTTCGATCCCCCCTCCCCACATATGCAGTATGCGTGCGCGACGCTTGCACTCTACCTTTTATCGCTTTCTCTCTCTCTCATGTAGTATAATCAAGTTTTTAGCATCGCGCAGCAGGCGCTCTATTTTTTCGCGCATGCTTGTGTAATGAAAAATGGGTTTTTTGTAGGGCTTAACTTTTTTTACGCTGACATGGAGTGTGCGTGCACTTGAGCCGTATGATATTCAACCGATTGCAAGTCACATCTGGTAATTTGTAAACCCCGTATACGCAATGCTACTGTACTTTTTTCATTCTTTCGCCCATCGATAAAAGGGTATTCCGCACTTGCGTTTGGCTAGCAACGTTTTCTGGGGACTGTTTGGTCATTGTCAGGCAAGAGATGGTAGTTTTATGAACTGTTGTCGCTGATGTAACTTCTTGACTGCACGGCTTGGGAAAGCGGCCCAATGGATGGCGGTTGGTGGCGACCACTGAGATAATTATTGACTACAGTCACTCACGCAATGACATAAGCACCTCAATCCCACGGTAGAGGGTTGGACCGAGTGAGTGGGCTGGCTTCAACAAGGGTTCTGTTCTGCAGGGACCAAGGCAGTGTTGTTGTTCAAACTAGGTCAGTCATGTCCTAAACAACTGACACCGATGGTAATGGCTGCCAGGCTGAAGCTATCGTTGCACTTGTCAGCGGGCCACTCGGCTGCAGGGCTTTCATGTGTGTATTCAAGCACCATCTGCTACTCTGTGTCTACAACTTTTCAGCGGTGCTCTGCGGGGTCGTGTTCTATCACCTATTTCTGGTGACTCTGTCTCGTTCTGTCTACACGCATTGCATTGCCTTGCTCAGGCTGCTACTGCACACACTCTCTCCCATTGTCTTTTTACCCCAAATGCTTTGTGTGGCTTGCTATGATGCATCTCCCTTCCCTTCTATCCTCCCGGGGAGTTTATGCTTGACCCACCAATGTGGGAAATTATAAAAATATGGCGAGATGCCTGAGGCCAGGGCCACTGTGTGTGTATGTATGGCATTAGGTGCATAGAGCAGCGGGCTCTGCGTCGATCTGCCACTGTTGTTTGTCCAACACGGTGCACTGCCCTGATGCTTTTAGCAACCGAGAGCCCTGGTCTCACCGAATGTGGCTGCATTGGTGCCTCCAACCTCGGTAGACCGGTCAAGGAGGGAGGGGTATCGGAAGACAGCGATGAAAGGAAGTGTATACGTTGAGCCTACTCCAAATGACCGCCTGGATGCAATATGCGCAACGAATACTCGGATGCCAAAGCCCTCGCTGGTTCCTTCGCAGAACACCAATAAAATAAAGAACAGCCGTGTCACAACGAACAGGGTATGCGGTGCGCACTAATCCACACTTTTACTCGCTTCCATTTACGTCGCATTAGGAGGGTCTATGAGCATACATCCACTAACCCCTGGTATGGCAAGTCTTGGTTGTGGATTGCATCAGGGCCCCAAGGGCTTAGTTGGTCACGGTGCTGCGACTGCAGCCCATGGGGACTTGCTGGCTGCATCTTTGTTTCAGTCACCCGATGGGAACTGGTGTATATAAACCCAGTGCGAACGCGTGAGGTAGGGCACGACTTGTAGGCGCCCCCTCTAACCACTCCCGCCCCCAGGAGCTCCTCATCCAGCGTCTGACTGTATTTCTTTCGTAGTGGCACCCGTTTCTTGTGGAGAAGGAATGCACAGCACGCTCGGCATCTTATTTCTTCGCCACCCTTCTCGGTATCGTTCGAATTCCTGTGCAACGGTCGCGGTGGTCGAATTCGCCGCATCTATAGCCTTATAGCCATGTCGGGTAAGTTGCGCCTTTTGACAAATTCCCGCTGTTTAGATATGGCTCTTTAATACGAAACAATGGTATAACCAAAGGTCACACTGGCACAGCGACTCGTGCTGCAAGGCGCTTGGACAAGCCCGCCCTGGGCTGCCACTGCACTACTACCACGGTGCCACGCTCTTGCTAACTGGAAAGAACAAGAGCAGGGCGTGGTGCTGATGAAACAATGGTGAGGGTGAGGATGTCGCCCTACCTCCTGTTCGAAAAAGATGGCCAAGGCCACCCACTGCTATTATTAGTTAACGATTGATGCGCATATCCTATGAATAGCTCTTGATGGGAATACTACAACAAATAAAACCTGTTGCGATAGACGTGATCGTGTACAAGGTGACCGCCCCCTCGCTTATCAGCCGAACCCGCCACCTCGTCAATACAACCTCTAATCAAATTGAGTACGTAAAAAGGGGACCGGTATCATCAGACAACCGCATCGTGTTCTATCGTCCCTGTCGCCATGGTGTGACCAAACAGCGCCAAGCCTACGATGCGCCACTGACGACGGAGTATGAAACCGTGCCCTTGGGGAATCGCCGGTATTTGAAACCAAGTACCGCCCCCATTCCGCCCAACTCTACTCAACCAACCCTCTCGGTGCCTTGTTTTGAACCCCTGACCGCATTGCCCAGCCTTGACCCGAACCCTCGTCATCTGCACATGTCCCAGCCCAGTTTGACGGGTTGGGGTGGTTTGGAAAGCTCCCCTTTGCCCCCACGCATGTTGGATCATTTGCCGCTAACCGCAAACCGCTCACCCCGGGTGTTCCTGGATTCGGTGAAAAAACCAACCAGCTTACCGTTCAGGCGATACACGGATACAGCCATGCGCAGTGGGGTGGAGCCCTGCAACCAACAAGGCAGTGACAACGATGATGATGGCATAGACTTGCTGGGCTACCCACTCTGTGAAGAAAAAGCAGAGCTGGCAGCTGACGTGTGCTTTAATCATTCCGGTTATGGGCCAGAGTTTTATCGCCAGCAACATTCGCAGCGGCCACCGAACGCCCTTGAGAGGCTAATTTCGCGCCGTCGGCAACCGTTACACCGCCTCCTAACACCGCACGGTCGGGATCCGGTCGTACCCAGCTCATCACGGCCCTTGTCCTCATCGGTTTATCCACAACTGACGCGATCTGTCACCGCTCCTGCCAAGGGGCTAGCAACCGTATCGCCCTCGCCGGTGGACCCAATGCCAGGCGTGGTGCTGTGGGATGTGACCACCCGGCGCTGGCGGCAGCAGCAGTGCCTGAATTTTATTAACCCACGCGCATCGGTGGCTCACTGGGTCCGCGTGACGCAAGACCCCATCCATCACAAGGATGGCAGTTTGCAGTACGCCTTCGCATGGAGTGACAGCCAAACAACAATGTCATTGCCATCTGACCCCGATACCTCAAGATCCAACGATTCTTCCGCCCTGCACCAATGCGACCAAGCTGCCGGGGAGCAACACCATTCCCCACAGCCATTTCGCACCAACTCGGCTCTGGGAGAGGAGGACAGGACGCGGGCCATGGAGCATCAGGAGGTAGCGCGCGAGTACTACTGGAAAGCCAGTACGCTTTCATCCACCTTGGTGTGCTACGAACGGCGTTCTGGACTGCCCATTGCCAAATTCAAACGCAGGCTGTGGGCGCTGACATACAGCGGAAAACTGTTTGTGGTCAAGACATTGGTGCCATCGCAAGCGTTTCTCGAATTTCTCCTGTTTTCGTGTCTAGTGGTGCTGGAACTGCGGGAGCATTAGTTGGGAGACCCGTCGTTTGCGTTGCTTTTACATGGTAGCTATATGGTGTTGGTGCGCTCTTTATGGCCGTCGGCCCGCTGTATTACCCAGTTCGCCTGGTTAATTGACAACTGACGAGCGCAGCTGCTCACCCTAGCTCCAAGCCAGGTTAGTGTATCGGCGGTGACACAACTGGTGGACCGATGGGAAGTTAGGTGCACCTGCAGCGCGTTGGTATAAATTGGTTTATTGGGGGGGTAAACGCCTCGATTCATGCCCATTACACAACGGCCAGTTTTCATACTGAAGCACCGTGCGCTACAGGCGGGGGCGGGTGGCAGGGATGTTACGCCAAAGAAGGGAGCGAGTGATCTAGTGAGCCCCAAAGGCACGTGGTGCTGTGGGTGGGGGTGGATGTGGGGGAAAAGTGCAGGGTAAGAGACAAAGGAGCCTTGAGCAAGTGGAAAAAAACAGGCCAGTGTGCTGTGACTACTGTAGGGGAAATCTTGATCGGGCCCCTGCGGATGGCCGCTGGGGCCAGGCGAAAACATGAATCATTAGCGTGGCCCGCGGACCAATCACATTGGCCTCCATGCCAACACTCGCGTGCACTGGACCAGGCTGTGGTGACGCGAAAAACACCACTGCGTTGGTGGAGGTGTAGTTTGCCCTTGCCTAAGCGGCTGCCAGTGTTGCACGGCTAGCTAGAGGACGAAAGTGTTGCGGAAAAGGCATGGTGTGGTGCTCTTGGCGGAATGCTTTAGCGGGTCATGCACGAAGCGCTAAGCAGGAGCACCCAGTGCTGTGACAGTTCGGGATAGGCCAGGCAAAAAACATCCCTCTCTCTTCCACATCTCATCAACAGCCGCGAGAATAAATGGGCCTGTAAATGTTTTTGGTGCTTGACTGGGCTGCTCTTTCGTGCTTACCGCTCTGGGTTATCCAACTGCTTTGGTGGCTTTGTTCGTGGTTACGAGCAACCAAGTCAATAGGATTGTTTAAGTGCCCCACCCCTTGACTGCTCCCCACCCCTAGCTATTGTCTTTGTGTGCGTTGTTCTTTGGTTGCTTACACAAGGCGCTTCTCGTCTGTTCCACGGTGACGCCGGAATCGAAGCACGCGGCCACACCCACTCCACCCTGTCACTTTATAATATTTTTAGCGGGAGGGAACGTGCAAGTACAGCGACAGCACCGGCACCTGGACGCCATTGTGGCGGGCACAGTCGGGCATCCCTATTTTTTGCCTCTTGGCTGGTCTTGGTGTTGCTTTGTCATGTGTCGTCGCCATTGGTGTCCACCCAGTTTTGGTTTTTGAACATTTGTGGCCGTTGCAAACTTCTTTTTCATTGTTTTGTGCCCCATCCGGTTTGCCATTGACGCCAGCTGCTTTTATTTTGTGCAAACTTCACACTACTTGTTTGGCGCATTGTCGAACCCAGTGTCACTTTTGTCGCCCTTGACCAGTCCTGCCGAGCTGCCTGAGCCTTGGCTCTATTCTTTTTCGAAATTTGTGCGCGTATATACATTTGGCATATTGGCATTATCCCCTCACAACTAAGGGTGGCAGCCGTACCGTTTGCAACCGTCCAAGGTACCCGCTGCGCGTTAGTTCGAGTGCACTTGTATTGCCACTACGGTTAGACGCGCGTGCACGCCTCAGTCGCCAGCAACTTCCTGGACAACACTGTCTCTTGTCCGTTTGTGCCATTGCTACGCCATCGCCATGCCACTGATTACCGGGAACTTGTGCTGCCGAACTGTCGTATCGCCGTTGGCCTGTGCGCTGGGGATTTTCTTTCCTTGGCTGAGTGTGTCCATTTAACTACGTTTATTTCTTCCTGGTTTGCGCTGCGTACTCGCCGAGTCGTCGTAGCAGCCAGCCATGGGCGTGTCCTCAGCGCTCCGCTATTACCTGCAGCGCCTCGGCTATCCGGCAACGGGGCCGTGGGACCAATCAGTGCGCCATGACGACCAGGCGCAGCAGCACCTGACGCCCCACTCAGCGGATCCCGTGACCGCTTCGGCCGATATGGCTATCCCGCCCACGCTGTTCTCGACGTCGCCCTTTGCCGCTCCACAGCCGCCCTATGTGTTGTTCACCACAGCAGCCCTGCACTGCCTGGCCAACCACCAATCCGCGTTGGTTCCCGTGCGTGCATGTCCATACGTTCTCCACGCCGACCCCGCAGAGCCTTCCACTGTGTCGCTGGTGCCTGAATCCGACCAGGGCTCGCCGCTGACTGCCAAATTTTTGGGCAAGCCCGCTGGGTGGGGAACCACCGATCGACTATCGCTTTTGGTCCCGCAAGTACCTACGCCCGATGCTGTTACAGCGACCGCGTTGGATCAGTGGGGTCGACCCACGATGGTCACCCCTGAATCACTGCCCACGGCCATCTCTTCCCCTAATACGCTGGCGATGTCCCCAGTCCTAAGCCCGGCAGTCCATCACCCTGCTTTTGCCACCAACCCTCCATTTGAACCGTCAACCGTCACCACGACAGTAGCCAGCAGCGAGACCGAGTCCATTCGGCTATCGACGTCATGCCAATATTACCGCGAAAATGTTCGCCTTCGCCGGTTGGTACGCAAGCTGCGCGATTATGTTCACCTCGTTCAGCAAGACCTGCAAGCGGCCCACACGGCTCAGCTAGCCCAAAAACAGTGCCATGACAAAACGGTCGAGGATTACGAGCATCAAATGTCACAACTGTACCAACAGCTGGACCGAAACCAGGCCCGACGCTCTGCCCTGAGCGATTCAGAGCTGTCCAGCGACTTTATGGAACCAAGTAGCGGCGTGGATGTAGATGACTTGGACCGCGAAGCGTTTGGTTCGTTTGCTGAGCCATCCCAATCCCCGCACTCGTACACTAGTGCTAACAGCTCGGCACACTCGTCCTCTGCGTCCTTGGCGTCGGTATCTGCTTTGGAGCGAGTGCTGGGTCAAAACCCATTGTGCCCCAATGGGTTCGACGAAATTGACGCCAACGAATTGGCCACATCGGGCGCCGGTTTGGAGTCTGACCTTGACTCTGACGGCCAGCTTGGGGGAACTGATACGACTAACGTATTTCAGGCAACGCCAGCAATGGGAGTATTATCCGAGAGCGACCTGTCTGGCAATGAGTCGGACACGGAGAGCGATTCGGGACTGCCGTCTACTGTTTCTGCAAGCACAGAGGACCTACTGCCATTTGCCAGAATTCATATAGCTCCGAAGCGGCCATCGCCCATTATCGGACCTTCGTTGCCCAAGGCCCAATGGGTTCCCGATATCTCATTCGAGTCACGCTCACCTGTCACCGCCGATGGTCGTCCCGTATTGGAAGTCGAGCCATGCCCAGCGCCATCTTTGACCGTGCGATTCAATGACCAAGTAACCGCCATTGCCTGCCCTTCTGATACGGCGGTGCCCGAGGAGGGTGACGTTATGGACGACCATGAGCTGCCATCAGACTATGCTGCTGTGCTCTGTCCGCGGCCAATCACCCCCACCCCGGACGAATCCATGTCGGATTTGGACAGCGACGCGCAGTTGGAACTGCAGGTGAACGCTGCCAACTATGAACCAGACTCATGGTCTAGTATTTCACTCAGTGGTCGCAAGGCCAAGTTTTTTCGCATGGCCCAGTTGCAGCTGAGTCAAATCCAACGGGCCCAGTTGGACAGTTCAGCGCTCATGGCCCAGACCAGTCGTCTGGTTCGTCAGCTCCATGTCCCAGCGTCTGTTGCGTTGAGTTGTGTGGTGCGTTTTTTGGTGATACATGTCCAGCAAGCACTCGAGCAACAGCGGGATATTCAGCCACTACGCACCCTCGTCACGGAAGGTCCCGGCCCGTCCCGGTTGTCGCAGTTCGAAGCTGAATTATTGTGCCAACTGGACCGACTCACGCTGGACTTGCTGACACTATGGATCCCTTTGCTCCAATTTTTGATGGAGGACGATGTGGCGGACCAAACAGTGGTGCTTGTAGCTATTCACGATGCTACCCGCGATAGCCTAAGCTCCTGGTCGAGGCCATCGATCTCATTGCCGAACTCTACCACCACCGCTAGCTCAAGTGAATACGCACTTGCATCAAAAAGTGCCTTCTGGTGGTGTCCGCTGCCCATACTAGGTCAGATGCTACTGGTAACCAGCCTGTATCAAGCAAGTGTGCTGGACGCTGCAGTCCTTGAACAGTGGGTGGACGAGCTGCCAGGTGTACCACTGCCTGCCTTCGAGTTAGGACACGACCGTGCCGACCCATTCCCATCCTTGATAGATGCATGGATGGTTTGGCGTACCTGGCAGTGTACAATGCAATATTTGCTTCCTCACACCTGTGCCCTGACGTTTTCGCCCGCTGTCAAAAGACCTGAACGTTCAATGCTGATTAACGGCGAGCATAGCAGCCACTCGTCGGTTGACTGCGATTCGCCTGCCATATCTGTGCCGAATGCGATTCATCACTTTTACCATATGATGGCTGATCTCTATGGGATGGTGAGGCTTGGTGTCTCCCAGTGAGTGCGAGCGAGAATGTCTCTGCCCAGGATGCATAAGTGGAGTATACACATCCTTGGATGAGATGTTAGGAACAGCTTTGTATTTTTATCCACATATCTCTTTCCATTAGTCCTAAAAGTGGCCATGGTAGTGGTAATGCATGAGATTAAGCCTACTTTCTAGGTTATGTGACATGACAATAAAAAATTGCTGCAGGCTTGGACAATGTTTAAACGCCATTAGAAAGCCCATACCCATGGGCATATTGAAAATATGCAAGTGACTGCGCCTTTTTTGACTCCATTGCAAAACTCTGCAAGTATTTCCAAGTACATAGTACTTTTGTTCAATCCGCACTTTATTTATG
>JANBQA010000410.1:0-15613 GCA_027576955.1 Dimargaris xerosporica
GGAGAGTGAATGCGGACTGTAAGATACGGTGGTTGGCTCTAACAATACTCGGTGATGCGCAGCGAGCTTACATAGGCCTCGTAGTAGGATGCTTGACTCCAGTCAACCACACCCGCCCAATAGTGGTTCTGGGAACCATCCCACACGCCCATTCGCAGCAAATCAGCACTGGTGGGGAATGCACGCCCCGACCGACGGGCTAGAGTTCGCACGGACCTGTTGTTAACGAACCATTCGACGCGATCAGGATTAAACTCGATGCTGTAAAGGTTGTAGCCACTGGACGCGTCCTGTCCAAGGCTGTGATAACCTGGCAGCTCATCGCCTGGCACTCGGTTGCCACCGACAAAGTACATGGATTGCACGCGAGCAGGATCCTTACCCACCCACTCGAAATCAATCTCGTCCTTGCTGGCGCCCTGCAGGATAAATGCAGTCACCACGCCCGAGGTCGGCCCTGCTTGGATAGATGCATCAATGCGGCCACTGCGCATTTGTTTTGGGTAAATTACCGTGGTCCCACACGACTGCGTCAGACGCAATACCAGGCGCCCGTTTTCGACATAGGCGTTTTCCGGGCACCAGTCCACGCGGAAGTCGCCCATTTCCTGCGCTGAGTTGAAGTTCCACTCTCGGGAAGAGCATTCCTGCCCTCCACTTTGAGCCCAGGTCGGGATCACTGCCAAGCACAGGGCCAGTAATGCTGTCGTCGATAATAACAGACGCATGATAACGTGGGGTTGTGGTAAAAAGTAGCAAAATAAGGTATGGGTTGTTTCGGGTCAAAGGAGAGAGAATAGGCGGTCGAAAGGCCGAACGATCCAAGGCTTTTTGCCACACCACTAACGCTTAGTACAATGACTCTGTATCGGCAGCTTTGGGTCGCAGCCAGGCTGGATGAAGTAAATGTTGGACACGGTCGATACAACTACTGGAACTAATGGCTGTTAGCTGCAGGATGGAAAAAAATGAGTGCACAACGTCGCCAGTTTGGACTCAAAACGTGGTGGGGGAGTAGCTCATCTAGTGCGTACTTCGACATCATCAGCACGGTGCGCTTTTTAAATACAAAAGGTTTGGACTCGCCAATTCAATGCCTTCTCCCCCTTGTGCCCCACAGCCGCGCTGTCAACCGCAGAGACTGGGAAAGGCGGAGAGAGCAGGATGTCGTGCCGAAAAATAAATAGTCGCTCGCATACAGAGAGCTAGCAAACCGAGGTTAGCAACTGATGAGAGCAGTCCAGGCATGAGAAAGTCCGCAGGAAAGAAATACAAGGAGGCGATGGTGTGCACAGTGAGGATAGAGCCAGGAGATGCGCTCAGTGTACTCGCCTCTCTCCTGACCCAATGTCTATGTATAGCAAACCAGCTGGTTTGGGCCTGGCCCACAGCTCTGATGTGTTTGGGGGCCATGACCAGATTTGCCAACGAGGCGGTGGTTATTCGGCCTGTTAGCTGCGCAACTCGTGGCGCAGTGTTGAATATGGTACATTGGCAAATGAAGATGGTCTAGAGGCTTGGCCTTATACATTGCATGTTCTCCTCCACGATTTTGCCTCCCTCCCTTCCATTCTTCTTCACCTCGGACAAAACGAACAGGTCTGAGCTCACCCTTGGGTCGGAGTCTGGTGCTTAGCGGTAGCGTCTTCTCCAAAAAACAGGCTATGCAAAGCAGTCAGTGGGAGACGCAGTGTTTGTTGGAAGCTTTGCTGTGTCCAATTAAGCGGTTCTTGAACCTCCATGCTGCACAGAAACAGGAGAACAGCAATAGTCCTCCTCCCAAAACAGCCAAGCAGATAAGCAAAAAAAAACCCCAATGAAATCAACCTCAGGAGACGGTGTGGCGCCAGGAGGGCACAGTGAATGGTATTATTGGGTGCATGGTAGTGTAGACGCGCACTTGTGGACAGAAAACATCGGTAACAAGGGCGTGGTGCCCTTTTTAACGTGCGTGCATGCCTCGGAATAATGGGTACCGCCTGCGCCAAGCGCTGCCAACCTGTGGGGATTCGAAATGGCATCGTGCTATGGGCCTGGTGTGCTTACCCTTCCCAGCTCAGAGACATGTGTAATTTCGTTAGGCGATTGGTGGACACTGATGGACAAAACACAGTCGTCGCTGGTGGTTAGGCTGCTGTTGAGTTTGCACCAAGCTTGCCAAGTTATCGAGGGCGATGGGCATTCAAAAGGCATTGGTATAGAATCGCAGACTGTGATGCCTTGGCCAAAGAGTTGCCGAGGTTTCCTTTTCACATTCACACACACACCACAGAGCGTGGTTGGATTAGGTTTCAAGGGACTCCAGCCAGACCTAGACCAGTGGACGTGATCCAGGCCATGAAAATTTGTTCTGATTAAATAAACCACCTGGCAAAGATTCACTGTGGCTGCGCCAGATTCTCCCACAAATTTAACCATGATGATACGGTCCCGAGCAAAAGGCCAAACAGCAACAGAAAAGCTGGTACTGGTTTTCCAGCGCCTGTCAGGGTATCTGCATGGATAATCTATAATTGACCCTGCCACAAGTGGTTTATTGCAAGCCCATGGTTTGGTCACTCGAGCCAGGACGTTGAACCCAGCAATACCAGGACGAGAAAAGTTGGTTGATGGGCGTCTAAACCACCTTGAGCGTCCTATTCTTCTCAATATTGCTGTCCAATAGACTTTGACCAGAACTTGATCCGCGATGCCTCTCTTGGTTTGCTCGGCGCACGCCCCACTAAAGTAACGTGATCAATTGTTGCCCAGATCCGATGGCGCTGACAACCCGTCGAGAAAAAAAAGCATACCTCGACACCCTGGACCTGGCTTGCACACTGCGCAATTAGAAAGTGCAGTTGGGAAGAGGTCGAGTATGGCCCATTGCAGGCAAGCCATGGTGAATGGAGGGACAAGAGTCTAAATCGGTCACCATTTTCTAATTCCATTGCCGCTCTTTGGTGTGCTGCACTCCGCCTCATGGCCTTTAGCTTTGATACCAGTTCCCTGTTTCACCCCCAGCACTCCTAAATTGGCTGCGGGTTAGCCCTATACCCTGTGTGGCATGCAGTGGACACGGCCGCTGTTCGGGCCCAACAGACCGACCATTGTGGGCTCCACACAATGGCGCCCGGATCCCCTGGGCCATGTGTTCCACGACTTGCAATCGATGACCCAACCATGGCATCGGGTGATTCGACTGCGTCCCAGGCCTTTGGGAGGCTTGCCAGTGACCACTGGTTCCATGCGATCACCGTTGATGGCCAATGCTCGGCACTACTCTGACCGAAGCCGCGACTTCTCGCCACTGCCGCTGCAAATAGTGCGGCATTCCGCTGAGCTGCCGGCCTTGCCACCAGCGACTCAACAGGTATTGGACCACTTCTACAGTAGCTGTCAAGCAGACTCGACTGCTACCCTTAATGACCAGTGGCTCGCTTACATTGGTATCCGACAATTGGGCCTCATTTCCAGGCTGACTCTGGGCGACTTTAATCGGCTGCACCAACGACTCTTAAATGCCTACACGGACGGCTCCGCTGCGTCCTCATTAGCACTTTTATCCATTAAAACCACACTCCATTCAGTACGTGTCGACCATGAAGCGCTACTGCGCGAGCGGCTGTATATCCTTTGTTTGGACTGGTGGACGGTATTAGCGGACCAGCATCGACTGCCTCGTATTCCCATCGATCCAGCGCAGGCCACCAGTTTGGCCACTGAGAACACTAGCAAATCTCGCCAACATTACTCGTCATCTACCCGCTTTAGTCCGGCCGTTCGGCCCATAGCGGAACGCATCGCCTTAACCCTGGTCCAGATTCAAGAGCTCGACTTGGCCTGGACCATAGCCAAAGTTGCGGGTGATAGCGCTGGGGACCCTTTATCCGTTGAATTCTTCACCGCACTGCTCACCGGTTACCAACAACGGCAGTACCAGTCCACCCACTGGGCTCGCGTGGTGTACGACCATATTCGCCGGTGGAAACTACGACGAAATTATACTGTGACACGCTTGGTGGTGGAAATAGTTACCGCGCCACAACGCACGACGGCTCACCCCGATTTTGACGTCCTTTATGAAGCACTATCCAACCGCGCCCGCGACAAGTTTGTTCATCCCAAGCAGCCACTGCTGCACCCGGTGAAACCCGGCAGTGTGGCCTACGCGGACCTCATGGCCCTAGGCTATGTCAACACTCACAAGCCACGAACCACTGGTCTTTACGCTGCTATCATCCGTGGGCACCTTCGGATTGGCCAGCCTGACCAGGCGTTGATCTGGTACCGCCGGCTGTGGTGCGACCAGCTTGTTGATTATCGTACCACGTCGGTGAATGCTATCCTGATTTCACTGGCAGCTCTCAAGCTCCCCCAGGAAATGCTAGCCTTTTTACGGCGGATGATCAACCGCAAAGTCTCCCTCAACGACTATACGTACCGTGTTCTAATCCAAGGCAGTACTAAGCACGATATCAGCGTATTGCTTCCGGTAGTGGAAGCAGCAATCCAACAGGGCTCACCACCCTGCCTACGCGTGGGGCCAACACGAGTAGATTTGATCCGGCGGCCTCAGCTCCTGGCCGATTTGATACGTGCCTGGGCCGCGCAGGGTGACACCACCAAAGCCATGGCCTGGTATCGACAGTACTTTGAACCGCACCCACCACCACAGCTGACTGTTCTCGGGTTTACCACGGTCATTACTGCTCTAGGAGAACTGGGTGAGATGGACCATGCTTACCGCCTTTACCAAGTGCTAGTGCAGCGTCACCCGCAGGGCCAAGGCCCCACCTCGGTTACATGGAGTGCACTACTTAATGCCTGTATCCGCCACCGGTACTTTACCCCACTCGATCAGATCGCGTGTGACATTGAGCAGCAAGCGGCCAGCACGCGGTCATCCGGGGCCGACTCCGCGGCCATGGTGGCCCTGCATGTCTATGTTGAGCTAGCCCGAGCCTACGCAATGGATGGCCACTTGTCCCAAGTGTCGGCAATTGTCACGGCACTGCTTAACCGCATCAACCAAGTGGACTACCCGTATACCCTGTCCATCCACGAGTGGAATGGCCTGATCTGGGCGCTTGGGCGCATCGGGCTGGTCAATGACGCGTGGAAGTTGTACGAAGCGTTAACGCCAACGTATTCTGCTTTGCCAGACATGGTGACGTTTAGTACCCTGCTCAACCTGGCCTTGGAAAACCAACGCCTCGAATTGGTGCCCTTTGTCATTGCCGACCTGGACAAGGCCTCAGCCACCATGGCGTATTCTGACCAAGTGTGCGTGGACTTGGTTGAAGTCTGCGCCCACTGCCAAGACCCGGTCCGAGTCCTTGGCGCTCTTCAAGCCCTGCAGGCATCGACTGCGGAGTTGTCCACGCGAAGCTGCAACCGGATTATCCTGGGGTTGGGGATGATTGGGCAGTGGCAATGGGCGCTTCAGCTCTTTTATGACATGCCACCACTGGGCCATTGCTCCCAAGGCTTGCCCCAGGGTAGCAAGCGTTTAGACCCAAGTGCTAGCAACGCAGAGCTCTCTGCGACTTTGCTAGTGATTGCCAGTTCCCGCCTTACCCACGCACCTGTCAACGTCGAAACTTACCACCATATACTCCAAGGTTGCCTACTGAATTATGCCTGGGAATCGTTTACCCACATTCTGACCGATTTCCATGCTTCGCCCCTGGTGCCAGACGAGCAGCTGTACCAACTCCAAATCCAAGGACTCTGCCGTCAAGGCCAATTGGACGCAGCCCTGGCGCTTATTACATCAATGCACGAACGCGCTGCTTCGTCCGGTTGCCCTTTTCCGACTGCTGCGACGTATACCACCCTGATTCGTGAACTGGTGCATCCAACAGACCCACTGCGTACGAATAGCCGCCAGGTGGAGCAGGACGCTTGGAAAATTGCCATCCTCCAGTACAAATCCATGGTGGCCCACCGGGTGCCGTCCACGCCTGAACTGGACCAACTCATTCTCAGCTTATGCACCGATATTTCTCACGCGAGCCAAGTGATTGCCCTGTTAACAGATGCTCCACCGCCACCACCCTCATCATGCCCCTTGGCTCCCATTACGGGCACCGTGGATTCCAAGGACGAGCTCAAACGCCGAGTAGCCGTTGTGCGGCGTATCCTAACGGACATGGCAGCAACTCCATGATGTTTCTCCCCTCCTTTTCCTTAATGTGTAATTACTCAGAGAAGCCAAAAAAGGACGTGCTACTACTTGGCTCACTTGGTCATCTTTTTTTCTCAACGCCGATGTATTCCCACAGGCCATGGCGGATACAGTCGTTGTATATACCTCCTTGAGATATGGCCAAATCGTTTGCCATTTTTTATTATATGGCAGTCGCACATTTCTGGCATAGAATTGCTTACGCGATAGGCTTGTTTTGACCCGTTCAGGTACGCAGCAGTGAGTTGTATTAGTCAGCACGCCTGCCATTCATTGGACGAGCGCTCTATGACCTAACTTCAGTAGTGGCTAACCATGGCACTTCTAATCATCATTTCGTTGTACAGGTCTAATGTGCCAACCACGCTGTCGGATTTATGCTGAACCTTGTGCACTGAGCCTGAAACTGCACCGTGAGTGGTGGAGGCTGTCTGTGCAGCTTTGTTGTGAATGGATGTGCCCTAGACAAGCTGCTGGGGGAGGGAAACTGCTTATCGTTTGTATTGGTCGCATGACGGGTACCAGCCGCTGCGTCCGTGTTGTTGGCGTCTAGTGGCAGAGCCAAAGCTAAAGGTTATAAAAGGTCAATGGTGGCCCACGCGAGGAATATTCACCAATGTCCGTATAACGCGCAACAGTTGTGTCCCTTGTCACTTTCCAGTTATTGTTGGCTCTTTTTTTAACATACAGCTTCCGGTCTCTCGAAGCCTGATACGCTCAGCCTGCGCATAGGCATTGGTAAACGCGCGGGGTGTTTCGTGCAGCCATTGGTTGCAAGCTCCACCGTGCAAATAACTCTGGTACTCCCGCTCGGACTGTGAACCTGCTCCTATTATTGTTCAGGTTTTTGCAGCGACAAGTAGCTTTGGTTTTGACGCTTGACACTGTGGTTAATTTCGCGTTGGACCGCATAGGTGAGCGGAGGCTCATTACAAGCACTAATTGGCTTTTTAGTGGTGACTCTTCCTTCCGAGACATTGTAGGAAATCACGTTTCACGGTTAACCATGAATGGCCACCAGTATGCGTCAGCAGACGTCGAAGACAAGGTAAGTTTTGCACCAGAGGAGATTGCCTGAAGCCCCGTTGTCCATTCCCAATGGTAAATGCACCTCTTTAGAAGGGCTCATGTGGGATCGGGCTGGTAGGGATAATGTGGTGCCACCAAGCGTCAACCAAAGCCACCTCATCATTTTTCGCCAAATACAAGTGCGTGGTTGGGTTCGCTGCTGTATGATATTTCATCGCCGCCATCCAGGAGGCTACTTCCCTGGCCACGGCCTCGGTGCTCGAGGAACCTGACGGCGGCGATGGCAAAGAGCGAGGCGCCGTGGCCAAGCCGACCATGATGGACATCTTCCGCAACCTGTCGTGGACAGATCGGCTACTTCCGCTCCTGATTCTCATGTGCATTATCGGCGGCGCATTGATAGGCAACTATATCGAGGATGCCAGTGCCAACCTCAACCGCATCCAAGTGACCGATGTCTCGCTGCCATTGTTTATTGGGCTGCTGGTGATGATGTACCCAGTGTTGTGCAAAATTCACTACGAAAGTGTGGGCACAATCTTACGCCAGCGAGCGTTTTGGCAGCAGCTCTCGATCTCATTTGGAATCAACTGGGTTATTGGACCGTTTGTCATGCTCGCTCTGGCGTGGGCCACGCTGCCAGACCTGGACGAGTACCGAACGGGCGTGGTGCTCATTGGGATTGCACGGTGCATTGCTATGGTGTTTATCTGGAACGATTTGGCCGGCGGCGATGGTGACTACTGTGCGTTGCTCGTGGCATTCAACTCGCTCCTTCAGATGGTGCTCTATGCTCCCCTTGCGTTGTTTTTCGTCAAGGTGTTGTCCAAGGCGGACGACGCCCAGGATTTTTCCATCGGTTACTGGGTAATCTGTCGCAGCGTGTTGCTGTTCCTGGGTATCCCTTTGGGCGCAGCTATCGTTACCCGGGTGGTGATTCGCAACCTGTTGCGCAAGCCCCAATGGTATGAGGACCGGTTTTTGCCAATGATTAGCCCCCTTGCCCTAGTCGGTTTGCTCTTTACTATCGTGATCATGTTTATCTCCCAGGGCAGTGCGCTTGTGGCAAAGATTGGATCGGTGTTTCGAACCTGCGTGCCCCTGTTCCTCTATTTTCCCATCATGTTCTTTGCGACATTTTACTTGTGCTATCGATTAGGATTCCACTATTCGTTGTGCGTCACGCCGGCATTTACTGCCGCTAGCAATAACTTTGAGCTTGCCATTGCGGTGGCTGTGGCCACTTTTGGGCTTGATTCCAACGAATCTTTGGCCGCAGTTGCTGGGCCCCTGATGGAGGTGCCTATATTACTGCTGCTGGTGTACTTTTGCTTATGGTGGAAGTCGCGGCTGTTCAACCCTTATACCGGGCTACCGTGGAGAAGAGAAGCCAAGCGTGCCCAAGTCTAGTTATAAATCCTGACACCGTGGCCTGTGTGCTCTTTTGGTTTGCCAGTATCCAGCGGTCTAGGGCGAGGTCTACCATCAGACGTTTGATTACATAGCAGCAGAAGATGACGATTCGTTTCCCACGTTATGCCCTAATTTCAAGGCCTAAAGGGCTTGTGCTTACCACTGCTATATAGGGCTTTTGTCACGCTGGCCAAGCTGGAGGATATTGAAAATACGCTTGCCCACCTCAACACCTAACACACCGGTGACGCCATTGTCAGAGCACCAGTGTTTTTGCGTTGGGACCATGAGCAGCTGCACCGAATCCTGCGGTTGATGAAGCTGCTCTAAGTACTCCAGTGCCGCGGCCAGACACTGCGTCCCAATGAAGAGATGAGGCGGGTCTGGTTGGAGGTCCTCAATGAGCTGGTCAAACGTGGCCAGCTACAGCGTAAGGCACAGGTCCTCGGGACCCAGCCCTTAATCTTGCTGCTCATGCAACAGAGTTCGTGGGTGTGTAGCACACCTTTGACCATATCCGCTACGAGGTGACCAATCCTGCAGACCTTGAGCACTGCGTCACCATGCTCGATAACTACCAGTCAGGCTTGGCGCGCATGATCATGCTCGTGCAAATGACTTGGCAGATACCCAGGCCTTGCTCGCTCGCTTTGAGCAAAGCAATGTGTAGCGTCAGAAAGGGCCATGCCACCATGGTGTCCATATTTGAGGTTTTTATGAGCAGTAGTTTAATCTATTTTTGTCGCTGCATAGAAGTGACCAAAATGGCGATCGGTGATCTTCCTCGTTGGGTCAGCCGAGGTCCCGCATCGACGGCGGTGTGGGGATGATTGATTTGGCGCGATACCATCGCTTAGTTTCTTTGTTGGTTAGCTTGTGATAAAGGCAAACAATAAAAAAATGGAACCCTTGAGGTTGGGGCTTGCTACTTGGCCTCTCATGTTCGTCCTTTTGATGATACCAGGCGTTGCTTTGCGTGCATGGGCTCACAAAGTATCCCCGTGCTGTTGTTACTTGCTTAGTGGTCTGTCGATAATGCTGGGAGAGTTAGAGGCCCCCGAGCAGCTCGGGTAAGGAATAAATCGGTACCGCCTGGGCCCTTGGGCGTTGATTGGATATCTTGGCCACTATTATCAGGCAAAGGAATGCCAGGATGTAGCGGTGCCTAGTGCTGCTCAAATCCTATGTCATTCCGGACCGAATCATGCAGGCAATGGTCATAGAACGGATACTGTACCCATACTCCCCCGCCTTCGGCTGCCACAGAACCAATTTATATAAAAGGCAGCAGTTGGCTTCGGTTGGTGCCAACAATGCCCACCTATCTCGCTATACTTACTTTCCTCCCCTTCTATATTCTCGCCCTAGCGCCATCAACATTCGATAACGCCCTCTACTCCTCGGGCAGCATCATTGGCTCTTACTAACCTCGCTTCGCCGAATACGCCCTGCCTGGCACCATGGTTCCGCTTAACCTCTGCCGTATATTCGCCATTGCGTTAATTGGCACCGTGGCTCTGCAAACTGGCCAAGCAGCACCCATGCCTTCTGCGGCAGCCCGATCTCTTTTCAAGCCTCAATGGATTTCCTCGTCTGCTCGTAATATTAGGGATTTTGTGAAAGTAGCCATAGAGGATTACAAGAGGGCGAAGAAGATTCGAGCAGAAAACAGTGGAAAGTATTGATGATAACGACTGGAATCCCTCTTCCTCATACGCATATAAAGTTGTCACAAAATTCGGCCGAGTAGGACCAACAACAATAAACGATGTAGTAATAACAGGTATTTATTCAAGCCTTAATTTGCCTCGATGGCTAAGGGCTTGTATTTAAATAGTTGGCCTGCGGGTGCGGCCGGGGCTGCGAAGTCCTAGCAGCTCACTGATGCCAGCTGGGCGGGGCCAAGGGAGTCAAGACTCCCTTGGCCCCACCCAGTTGGGAGACAAAGTAATTTAGAGTTGGAAACTTATAGAGCTACAACACACTGTATCTCGTGGTCCTTTGTCAAAATTTGATACACATCGGCTGTTATCCGTTCTCTAGATCGTTAATTTGATGGTTTGCGTGTGGGCGGGTAATATTTAGCTGGAATATACCTTTAGTAATAAAGTGGAAAACTCTGGCTCTCTAGCATTAGTTAGCGGTGGTGTCAAACCTTCCAACAATGCAAACTTTATGATATATTATGTTAGGTAAACCTGTGGTAGTGCGCACCAAAGGGTAGGGTAGGCAGTTGAACATTTAGACGTTATCATGCTAAAAACCGATATAGATTCCTTTATATAGAATGGTACTAATGATAGCAGTAGGTTTCAGGGAATCTATAACCAACGAGCAGGGGATATTTCTTTCTCTTAAAAGCGACTGTCTTAAGCAAGCAGCGCCAACTTGCATCAATAAATCGGTCACAAAGCTTATAGATGGTCGGCAAATAACGAAAAGGAGAGGTGCTACAACATCATACACAGTGGCTGTAAATCGCAGGAAAAAAAACAATAATCGAAAAGTGGGGTAGCTTACACGCACAACTGCTCACCACGATATGTCTTTAGTACTAATTTAAGCATACGCGGTCATGTGGATTATTAGTTGCTAAAGTGCTTGACAAGGTCAGCAATGGCACCTGTGGTACCACAGATGCAAGCAATGATGCCCACCACGATGCAGACGCCGCTAAAGATCAGGCTTGGCCAGTTCATCGCGCGAATGCCAAATAACCGCCAGTAGCACACGATGGGGAACACAAAAATGATCAAACTGTTGGAGAGAGACCCCACCAAAGACATGAGCAGTTTAACGGGTAGGAAAATGGCCGGCACCGTAATGGCCACCACCGTGCCCGATCGCAGCAGGGCTCGGATCAAAAACTCGCGTGACTTGCCCATGGTCTCGACGTTGATATTGAACGCCTCTTCAACTTCCAGTGCGAACGCGGTCAGCATAATGGGCGCGGCCAGAATGACGTGGGCCACCAGCATCAGAATAGCCACGGTGGTGGCAGGATTACTGGGTAAGCTGTCGTAGATGGGGCTCTCGGCCGACTCACCATACACGTGGTAGCCGACAATGGCAATCATCAGGTACATGGCAACGATGCTGGCAATAGCAAAGAACAGGACCTTGGCCCATGACTGTGGGTTCTTCATGGCGGACTCGACGTGCGGGTACACGACGTTGCCACCAAACGAGAAGCAGATGCTACCCATGGCCACTGGTACCTGGGACCACACCACAATCTGGTGGGTATTGTCAATTTGGTTGGGGAAGTCCACTAAGCCCACGGCCACCACCACTACCACCAGGACAAGCGTGGATACTGCGCCAAAGGCCGCTAGCAGGGCCACTTCCTTCATGCTCTTGACTAGCACAAATGGTAAGCACACCAGCACCGCAGCGATGATGACCCACAGCACGTCGGGAATGTCGGCGCCTAGGTTGCGCACCAGTGGTCCTGTGCCCGTGCCAGCAATACTGATGTACACGCAGGACCCACCCAGCGAAATTGAGTAGTGCAGCGCCATAATCACGTACTTGCCGATTGGGCCAAGGGATGCAAGTCCAATTTCTGGGTAACTCGATAGCCGCTCACCATCCTTGTAATACAGGCATTTGATCAACAGGTTGCCGGTAAAGATAGCAATGGCGCCCGCCAGCAGAATCAGCAGGATACCAATCCACCCGCACTGGCCAAACGAATACGGAAGCTGGAGCGTACCTGTCCCGGCAATCACGCACACGATATTAAAGTACGCGCCAAAACTTGATCCTTCGCGCTCGCCATGGCCATGCCCAACCACCTTTTCTTGGTCAAAGTCCTGGTCAAAGCTATATGGGTCCCCTGGCTGCTTGTGGGACTCAAATTTACTCGTCATTGTGACGGGCTATTCGGCACAATAGAGCGAAAATGATTCAGTGAAAACCGTACGGCCAAGATGAATGGTACACTAAGCAACGAAAGGACCAACAGTGGGAATGCAGTTACACCTGAGCAGCGTGAAGCAATAAGCAAAAAATTATACAAGAAACTCACCAGCGCCTAAGCAGGTGGAAAAAATAGCATAGAATCGAAGCACGTAAAATCGTCTCAAAATCACGCTCAGCGTCATGTCAATAGTGGATGGCTAGTCACTGTCAAACGAACCCTGCTGTGGGTCCCCCGACTGTCGAGAATAAAAGGTACAATGTACAGCGGAAAAACACCGTAATACTCACAACCACCCAGCTAACAGAGAGTGAGTAAAAGCAGGACGCCTTTACCGTAGAAACAGTGGTAACGAAAAGAGAGCGAGAAAGAAGAAAGCAGGATCGACCGATCTAAAAGACGCATGCCATTTCGTTCTGTAAGGAGGGAAAGATGGGCAGGGTCGGGCATTTATATGACAGCCGTGCTCTTGGACATCCATGTACAAATGCAGGGACGCGAACATTGGCCAAGCGCCACCCTGTCACCTTTGCAGAAGAGCGACTATTAGCGCTCCCGTTTAATACTGCTCTAGTGTGATTGCGAGCAGCTGATCGATAAGCGGCTAGTGCATGCAGGGCACACATTAGACGAGGTAACGCTGATGACCGCGGCGTGAAACCATACCCAAACGCACTGCGACGCAACCAGCGAATCGAAAAAGAAAACGACCAAAAAAACAATAACGAGAACGGCGCCGCACAACTGACGAAAAAAAAACCAACGCTCTCACCAAACAATTTGCTGAAAAAGCCCAATCACAAAAGGACCTCTTCCTAATAGACAAAGGGGACGCATGCGCAATAGTCGGCGCCTCTTTGCTGCTTCCCTGTGGTCTGCCACCGCTTGGTGCCAATGTGACCTGCTCCATGCCATGGCTATTGCTGTATATGGGCATGCCGTGACCGTGGTCATGCTGGAAAGCTGTCCGACAATGGTAGTGTATGGCCCAGTCACGCACCATAGAGTGGCCTACGGCATGTGTCATGGCTACACAAGCTGAACGCCTATGGCGACAAAGTGGCTTGCTCGACATATGCTCGGCTAGGCCTTTCCTTTCTTCTCCCATGGCTATTTCTGTCGTTTGTGGCCCTAGTCCGCTAGATTGGTGCTAGCAAATGGCCCCTCAGCGGCTGTAGTGCTCGCTTTTTTCTCTGCTGCGCTTTGCACTCCCTTGTCGTATGTGTGTGTGTGTGGCAGTTGCGCCTTTGTGCGCCGTTGTGCCACTCATTTGAGGTGTACAGAGGGATAGTGGTGTGAATGGCTATTGGCCAATGGTGTCCTTTTTCGGCCTTGGTCTTACCAGCGCTGAGATTCACGCACACTGCTATCGCTTGGCTTTGATAGGCCCAAAGGGTGGATAGTGTAAAGTAATGCAGGGGTGTCGGCCAACGGTAGCAGTCTGCGTCACCGGCCGCGGGCTCACACAACGTTTTTTTCTTTTGTTAACGGTGCGGGCGGCACAGGGGACAAGACACCCAATAGCCCTCTGGTTGGGCCTTGCCGTTGACGACCTGCGATCAACAAGGGCACTGAAAAAGAGAGCGCAACGGATGAGATGACTGCTAGCCGGGCTTCACTTGGATAGGTACCAGGCTGCTATTCAAGTGGGCTGAGGCCACGATTTACTACGCCATATTTGCACCGACACTCACCGACTTGGCAGGACCCACTATCGTCACCCCTTGGCGGCGGGGTCTATACAGCGTCGAACCAAGGGGCAGGTATGCCATACGTTATTGTAACTCACCCGATGAGCATTGGGTGGGTGGTGACATCTGCTGTCGCGTCAAGGTTTGATTAGCCAATATAACCTATCAAAAGAGACTTCTGGCATGCTGTGACCACAGTCACCAGCCACGCACACGTGCAACCTTATACTGAGAGCCCTCAGTCAGTTGATCGGTGTTGTGATCGACGACGTTGTTGACAGGTGATATTTTGCGCTGTGATCACCTCGCTGACCAGTCCACCGCCAGATCAATATCGATCTTATCGACGCCATGGGCTGTCCTTTCTCTAGCAGCAGCCTTGCTGGTCGTGAGATAAACAAAAATATAATGACGGGTTTAGCCAAGCACCACTCCTCGCCGCAACTCTTTTTGTGCCTTGTGTGACTCCCATGGCTACTGTCGTCTTGACGTCGATGCAGGCGGACAGTTGCTGCCGCAGAACTGTTGTCAGCCCTCGTCATAACGGGTAATGTTAGGGCTGACCACCAACAATAAAATCCATTGACATTATCATGAACAGTACAAATAACGAGGATGGTAAATCCAACCGCCCAAGCTGTCATGGTATTTTTATCTGCATTTAGGTTATGTGCATGAGTGTGGGATCCAGCCTGGTTTAAGCCATACTACTCGTGTCGTTGAATGAAAAATGGTCTAGCTGCAGGGACGATGTGACATACTTTAACGCTCAAGCGAAAGCCGGGCACGGTTCTCTGTTAACGCATGGATGTGATATAGTTTACGTATTTCGCCCCACTGGGTATGGTCCTTGGGCCCATCCTAACCACTCCCTGTTGCATATTGGGTTAAGACCAAATGACTGCACTATCATAATGCAACGTACCACTGTGGCGTAAGGCCCTTGGTCGTTTCCTATTTGCCATCCCAGGACACCAACCACCCGCATTGAGTGGCTTAGCTGTCAAAGTTTCTGCTCCCGTTTGGTTAGACTGGTTTACCAATGGCTACTCTTGCCTTGGCAAAAGTAACTGCACTGGTCAATGGCAATGTCACTTTTTTACTGCACACCCGCTCATTCGACCAGTACATCGTCCTTTGTTCATGGCACTTTTTTTTTCCATCCCAACATCGGTGACCATGGCGGTAGGCAGAGCAATGCCGCCCTTGACTGACCTACTGTGCCTTTTTTTGTTTTCCTCGTGCAACTATTGTTGAAGGTCATAAGACCTAGCTTGTACACCATGGTCCATATCACCCAGACGTGCCGTTCGCCTCGATTGTTTTGGCCCAATCGCTCTCTTTGACGCTCCAATGTGTATTTTTCCTAGAGCACCCCTCCCCACCCCC
>JANBQA010000411.1:0-15595 GCA_027576955.1 Dimargaris xerosporica
TGGCCTTCCGAATAGCACGCCAGAGCAGATGTGTAACGGCCCACGCACACATGTGCCACCGCCACACCCCTGATTTAACACACCTTGTTACAGACTTGTCATTAGGGACAAATAAGGTTAATGAGCCAAGGTGACTGCTAATTTTGCCACGCTGCTGAACGCCAATGATTATGCGCGGTCGTTAAAGCACATAGTTTTGGTGAAACTAATTAACGCTAGCTATGCAGCGTAGGGTCGAATTGATTGTTTGTGAGAATCAATATCCAGCGTACAGGTGTCATGCCATATTGGCTCGGTTCATTGATACGCCATCAGTGTCACTTGGTATAGCTTTGCTGCCTTTCAACACTTACCTAGTCCATTGATTAGTTAGCCCTGGGCCTGACCAGTGAAAACGTAGGTGCCAGTCAGCTACTGAGCTACATACAAGTCTACCTGCGGCATGGCGACGGTCGTGTGGAGCTGGGTCCAGCAAACACAGTTATGTGCCTTAACACGGGCAAGCGGCCCTTTAACAAGCGTTTCGCACTGGCACACAACGTCCGGGACGAACAGAATGCGGCAACCCATTTGAACTCTGTTTGCTCTACTGCTATTGTCAATGTTCCTGCATTTTTCCTCTTTGGGTTTGTCCCATGGGATACCTTTACCTTCCCATTAACATTCGAGATTCTATGGTGTGCATTGTCTGGTCATCCCATGGGCTATGTTGAGATTGGATCGCACTGGCCTTATTGCTCAGTAATCATTTGAAGTTTGCATTTATATTTCCGTAGCTATTTGGCTTGTTTGGCATGCACGTCTTGGGTGACTGGCGCTAAACCCATTGATATGCTTGCGCTCTGCAGATCGGTAGGTTGCCGCCGTGTGCAGCTGGTACCCTGCTGCCGGTGGTCGTCGTCAACGCCACCGGGGCGTGAGGCATCCGAGCCGTCCAAGCCACCAAAGCGCCGAGTCGATCCCAATGAGCCTGCTTGGCTTCCTAATCCTTCACCCCACGCCATTCCACGGCTATCGCAGAGCTTGAAGCCAATGTCTTCAGGCGATTCCCAGACTAATGCGATACCTCGCACCAATGTTCTGACTACTGCGCTTCAGGTGCTTATGCCCAGTTTGACCCCCGATCCCGCTATTGATATTTCATCGTACCGGCGGACCACCGCGCAAGAATTGGCCAATAGCAAGCGCCCGCCGCGAAATACGCAGATGCTGGTGCGCGATTATATTGACGATTGCCTTTACAACCCACACTATGGATACTTTTCGCAGCACGCGGCAATTTACACCCCTACTGAGCCCGTCGACCTCACTCAGGTTCATGACTCCTTGGAGTTTATGAACCTGGTGGCCGATCGCTACCGGGAGATTGAGCAGAGTGTTGATGCAGATGCGGCAGCAGCAGCAAACCGGCCGCCTGCTAAGCAAGTATGGCACACACCCACCGAGCTGTTTAACCCATGGTTTGGACAAGCCATTGCCAAGTACATTGTTACCGAGTACAAACTGAACCACTACCCTGAGGACGATTTGGTTATTTATGAGCTGGGAGCAGGCAACGGTACGCTGATGCTCAATATTATGGACTACCTCCAACAGAACGAGCCTATCGTTTATGCACGCACGCATTACCGGGTCATTGAGATTAGTACGCAGTTGTCGGAACGTCAAGCAGACAACCAAGCCAGTCGCAATTTCACCGCCATTCACCGCGGGATTCAGGTGATCAATCGGTCCATATTTGACTGGAACACGGTGGTACCCAACCCGTGCTTTTTCATTGCCATGGAGGTCATTGATAATTTTGCCCACGACCTGATTCGATACGACCCGCTAACCGAGCAGCCGTACCAAGGCACCGTGCTGACTGATCACTATGGCGACTTTACCGAGGCCTTTGAACCGTTGACAGACCCACTGGTTCAACGGTATTTGCAGTTGCGTCATCAGGTGGGCTACCAAAACCCACTGTTCCGTCCAACTACCAAAGTATGGCACCGAGTGCGTCAGCGCTTGCCCTTTCCTCCCAATCTCACCGAACCTGAATTTATTCCCACTCGAGCGCTTCAGCTGCTCGACACTCTGGGCAAGTATTTTCCACGACACCGGTTGGTGCTCTCGGATTTCTACAGCTTGCCCGACGCGGTACCAGGCATCGATGGCCCCGTGGTGCAGACCCGCTACAAGCATACCATGGTGCCGTGTTCAACGTACATGGTGCAGCCGGGATGGTTTGATATCTTCTTTCCCACCAACTTTGAGCTGCTCCGTGACATTTACCGCACTATTTGTCAGCCATCCGTTATCCGCGGCCAGGCCAAAGTGCTCACGCAGCGTGACTTTTTGGAGCGCTATGGAGATGTGGAAAAAACCACCACGCGGTCCGGGGAAAACCCATTGCTGGAGTATTATGCAAATAACAAATTCCTGCTATCATGAATGAGGTATGCCCTAGGTATAAAATGTGCCCCAATGCTATGACCACTCTTTGCTGTACGTAAAATGGTGAAGAGGAGCAGATGCTATCAGCTTTCGCCATTGTGTCGAAACCAGATAGCTGTTTTAGTTACAAGCACAGGCTACCGAGTAGAGAGCCAGCTATCACGTGATGAAGATAAGCGCTAAATTGGCGTGAATTTTTTTTCCGTTTTCACCAATGCTGTGAGCAGGTCGCTTCCAAAGCATACAAGCAAAAAAAGAGCCTAGTCAAGCATTGACCACAAAAATCTCCAACGCGCTAGCACTGCTCTGTTACGTTGCCAGTTTTTGTTCTAAATTTCATTGCAGCTGGTTGGCCACTGCCCGTTTTATTTACTACTGTAGCCACCATGGTCGCTTCCAAGCGTAAAATCGGCAAAGGTAACTTACCACTACCCACTACGCTCAAGCTAGAGTTTCCATGGCTTACCTTAGCGCGCCATGCAACGGGTAAATGGGCACATTGCCCCATTGCGCCAGGCCTCGAACAGTATCCGGTGGCATTGCTTGCCTACTTTGGATAGTACAGAGAGCGCCACGGGTCGAACGCAGCAATCAGGAGGCTGAACAGTGCAAGTGTCTACTCTGTTTCTGGGCCTGAGCCCATTTGGCGCTTTGCGCAACCCCCAGCGCTGCTATTGCTGGGGCTGTGTTTTTCATCTTACTAACGATAGAGTAATGTTCTATTTTTGATGCTTTTGGTTTGCTCTATGTAGTTGCCAAGGCTGCCGAGCACGCCAAGAAGAGCAAGAAGAATGGAGCAAAGAAGCCCAAGACGTCATTTGAAGTCAAGGACATCCCCGAGGAAGCGACCAAGGCCCTATCGGCGCCCGAGTCCACCACGTTACCCGACGCCAATGGATTAGCTGAGGAATCGAATGAAATCGAGTACATTGCAGTGCCCACCGACAACGATGCGGAACAGCCCAGTGGGTTGGCCCAAGTCAATGCGTTGGTGGAAGAGGCGTTGCAGCGGCAGTACCATTCCGCTAGTTCTGATGACGAGAGTGATGACGGCACTGCTCCAGACCGTGACGGTGAAGATGCCAAGACTGCTGGTGACGGTGCTACTGCCTCGAGTGCAGGCCGCCAGAATGAAGTGCTCAGCAGTAAGATGAAGGAGCGCTTGGCTCAGGTGACAGCTAAGGAAGGGGACCGGGGTGTGGTGTACATTGGCCGCATCCCGCACGGGTTCTACGAGGACGAGATGCGCAAGTACTTTGGTCAGTTTGGCCGGGTAACACGGCTGGTTATTTCCCGCAATAAGACGACGGGCAAATCGCGGCACTATGGGTTTGTCGAATTTGCGCATAAAGAAGTGGCTCAGGTGGTGGCTCAAACGATGCACAACTACTTGCTCTCCGGTCGGCTGCTGCAATGCGTCGTTGTGCCTCCTGAGAAAGTGCACCCACAGCTGTTCCGTGACGCTGGACGCAAGATTCGCCCCGTGAACCGTGCGCTGGTGGAAAAATCCAAACACCTTAACCCTCGGACAGCTCAAAAGATCGCCAAAGCGCAGGAACGTATGGAGCGCAAGGACCAAGTGACCAAGGAAAAACTCGACAAGTTTGGCATCGCGTTTGAGTTCCCCCAGCCTATTATTAAGACCCCATTTACCGGGGCACAGGCCAGCAAAAGTGAGATGGAGGAAATGGAGCGGATTGCGGCGCGCCGGGAAGAAAAGGCTCGGGCCGCTAAGAAGCGGGAGGAGGAGCAGCTGTCAGCGCCAGCCGAGCCCACGGCAGCCTAGTTTGCAAGGCCTTGCATTGTGTAGCGCTGATTGGTGCGATCGCGTGGTTTCGTTACCAGCCAGAGTGCTCCGTGTAGGGCTAGCTATTTTTAGTGTCAACACCTTGAGCCAATATAAATACCCCAGCCATTGGTGTCCGACCCTGTAGCTACTGTTTATATCCTTGGCCTTTGCTCCTTGGAACTTTTGCTTAGTTTGCTGTTTTGAGCTGTCAACGCCAAGGCCACCAAAAGAATTGCCCACCACGCTGTAAAGCTATTTGTGGTCGTCCCAACTTGGCAGCGCCTGCTCGACACTAAGGATCGCTTTGATCTCTTTGTCCATCGTAAAGGAAAGGGTTGGGCGCCGAGAGACCCCAATACATTGCCAGCCAACGCAGGGGCAGTGATTGTCGAGTAGATCGGATCCAGGCATTGTGGCTGGCTTTGGTGAGGGTGTTAGCCTGAAGAGGGTGGTGGAAGCGTGGAGTGGTTATAAAGTTCGTGATGAGGCATAGCTGGCGATGGCTCCCAGGTGGCTTCATTTTGGTTTAGGAATTAAGTCCACTTAGTTCGACCTGTGGTCCAGGTATCCGGTAAAGCGCTCACGACTTGGCGCCGGCCATGAGAGAGTGCATCTGTCATTGCCGGCGTTGGTCACCTTCATGCGACTGGCAATAATCAAAGCACAGTACACCCAATGCGCGCACTGCTCTGTCTCGCTTTGACACCATTGTGCATTCCGTATTAATCTACCGCCTGGAACATTTCGGGGGGGAGGAAGGAAAAAAAGAGGGAGTGGGTGCGCAGAGGGGATTGCCTGACTTGATAGTCCCATATATTCTCCTTAGTCTCGTTCCACCCCTCCACTGTCACCACCACCTGGAAGTAAGCGGAATGCGCTAACCCCCATGGGTTACGCAAGTCCTACCAGTGACTATTGCTGGGGTCGTAGAAAATCGTCGTGCTTCATCTTAAGGATGACTACCAGTGAGCATTTGGTGCACATTGTTTGTTCTTTTTTCCAGTCGTTCGGCGCTTCTTCTACTTGGCAGTCCCTGTCAACGTCAACTCTGCGAAAGCGTCCTGCCTCCCCCATTTCACCCAACGCTGATTGGGAGCCACCTCCCATTGCTGCTCTCTCATCCTGCTCCAGTTACCTGCGGCACGAATCCCATTACTGCGTCTCTAATCCGTAGGCAGAATACCGTGCGCTGCAACCATGCTGAGCCACCGCTTACTCATCATTCTTGTAACGCTGGTGGGCCTGGTGGCAGTGGTTGGGTTGTTGCACGTGGTTATTCAATCGAGCGGGTTGGGTGGGCAAGACCCCAAAGGGTTTCGTGACTTTAGCAATCTCGATACGCCGGGCTACGCGCTCAACGACTTTGACACGCTGCGGTCGTCGCACTTTGCCGACAAGGAGCAGTCATACGTGATATCCAAACCGCTGGGCAACGAGACGGCGCGAGCGCTCCTGGGCCAGTCGACCTGGCGCCTTATTCACACCACTATGGCCCGGTTCCCGATCCGCCCCACAGACAATGAAAAGCAGGCGCTCAACCAGTTTATTTTCTTGCTATCACGGCTCTACCCGTGTGGCGACTGTGCCCAACACTTTCAGCAGCTACTACAGGAGCTGCCCCCGCGAATCAGCAGTCGTTACGAGGCGGAACAGTGGGCGTGTGAAGCGCACAATCGCGTTAATGCGAGGTTAGACAAGGAGCTCTTGGACTGCTCCATCGTCAGTTCGCTGTACGACTGTGGCTGCAAGGAATAGTCATTTGACCTCTCTCTGATCGTTATTTCTTTCACGCATCACCCGCTTCATGTACCCTGGCCGTTGGTAGATTGGCATTTTGCTACCCTGGTTGCCATCATGGTGCCCAAATCGCGTCCATCACTTTGAACTCTTGCTGTTAGCCATCATACTTGCCCACTTTGTATTGATTGTATTTTTCTGTGTGCTTGCCGAGACCAGTTGGCCTTGATTTTAACCACCACCACCTCTGTAATCAGGGATCTCGATCACCAACGGCAGGTCCATTGGTAGATGCCAAGCCAGGTATTTTATTTGAGCTGAAAATAAAAGGACCACGTTGGAACGTAGTATTGGATGGGAGTAGGCACCCTCATTTAACCCACCGAGCTGTGGATGGGTATCTTTGCTTTGTGGCCGCTGAGCACAATTAGGTTCGATGCACTGGTGATGTTTCCAAGTTGATGTGGAAAGAGGGGGGCCTTTTAAAGATGCGGGCCCATTGCCAGGGCGTGGCGTGGATTAGGCGCTCGGGACCACCAAGGCTGCAGTTTTATGGTTATTTTCCACTATGAGACGCCTTTAGCAGAAAACAGCCCCATCAGTGTTCGGTTGTATTGGTGTGGAGATCGATGGGCGTGTCCTATCTGCCGGGCAACAAGATAACAGAGCCCAGTAGCTGTGGCGTCAGGGTGATACTGTTGCTGCGGTGACCGCATGTGTGTATGCGCGTGCATACAAGGAGATCAATGTAACGTTGCCAATGCCATTGAGTGCACCTGACGAGACAGAGCTGGGGCGGCCATTATAATGCTCTGATATGGTGGTACTCACACAGGGTCAAGAAAGATAGCATTGGGCAAGACACGGTGCTTCGTTGCACCGATGCTGTCGGTTAGAGCGCACTGACTCACGGGAGATGGAGCCACTCGCTGACGGAGTCAATCCCTAGCTGCCGATCCAGGGGAGAGGGGGGGAAAGGAGTAGCAGGAGACAGCGGGAGTGGTCCACTGGCTGACCACACCTATGCGTGTAAAAGGATCCACCACGACGGTAAAAACTACCGCCAACAATTCCGTGGCTGAGCAGGTCAGCAGAGAGCAATACAAACTGATAGATAGTGGGCAAAGTTGCGAGGGTCGGGCGTTGTGAAACGAGAAACCAGCAGGTACACCAGCCTTACCACTTGGGGGATGAGTGCACTCGAACGAGCTCGCCACGATCGATCGCGCTCAAGGAGAAACCTACGGTGTATGGTGCGTGAATTTGTGCCGTGTGCAGCAGCGTCCGCATGCCAGGCGAGAGAAGAGGAAGCCATTCACCCAACATGGTCCAGACTGCGCAAGGCCGCGCGCCGGCAGTATGGTCGCGCCTGATGGAAGACGCTTTTGCCCGAAAGCTGGCGCACGGGTGGTGAACTAGGATAAAGAAAATAATGGCTGGTTTCCCCTTCCCGTTCAACGGGGGGACGTGGTGCTCGCCTTGTGCCCTTTGTTGAAGAGCTCTGTATGTGTGAACAAAAGCGCTGGTACTCCACCGCCACGCTGGCAAACATTGCTTGCTTTGTACTCCGATACGGCCGTTTAAAGGCGCTTTTGGTACTCCCTTTGCACGCCTTGACGTCCTTGTGGTTAACACCTCTTTAAACGGCTGCTTGTTGGGTTCCGTCGAGCTGCGAGTGGCATACTTGGTGCAATCTACCGCTATTGAAGTAAGAGCGTGGCATTCGTTGCCTTATTCTTTTTTCTACCCTAAACCTCTTCACCACCTTACCGTCATTCCCAGCCGCCCAGGTGTACGAGAAATCCGCGCAAGAGCGTTTGTGGCCAGCTAACCTTCTTATTGAGTTGGCATCACCCCCAGGGCATTGGGCTCTCGTTTTTCTTTCCAGTCACCCTGGCTCACACGCCCTCGAATTATTTCTTTTTTTGGTGCTTTGGGCTCTTTCACTGGTCGACTGTCGCCCTGTCCTGTTCAAGACGCTGGCTGACCAACGACAAGCGTCAGGCCTATTTAGTCTTTAACGTGTGCCCACGCTCCACTGGCCGGCTAGTTTGGTACGTTTAACTTCAACCTCGTTTCATTCCGCACGAGCTCAGCCGTGGCCATTGCTGATTTGCCCGACGTGCATATACCCGCCCCACCAGTGCGCTCCCAGCATCGCTGTATGCGCTGGTGGTCTTTGTGCATTGCACCCTTTAGTCCTGGTGAATTGCCCGCTGGTTGTCCTTTGGTTTTGCCGTACGGTGACTGTCGCCTTTTCCTTGTCGTTTTCAAGAGGCCCTGATCTCAGTGGTGGTAATTAGTCGAGCCTGTGGGCGCTGCGTCCCGTACAGAGCGCTGCTGTGCTGCGAACGGAAAGCGTTTCCTTGTTTTTACTTGCACCACCTGGCTTCTTTTGTCCTGAACCGCAACCCACCTACACCCTTGTTCCTGCCCATACTTGCAGCTACAGGCGCTTGCTTTTTTCTGGTTCCTGTAATTTTCACTTCTCGCTTCACCCTCCCCCCTTCTGCCCGCCTCCTGGCTGGTTGTGGCTACAACGCCATTGGATTGCTGTATCGCACTCTGGGCGATTCCCCCCATTGCTGGGCCTTTGTCACGCCTGCACTTGACTGGTTGCGCAACTCACGATTGGCTGCATGCACCTCACCGTTCTCAGCAACTGCCTGCCAGGGCCCGTCACGCTACTTCTGCCACCCACCGGGTGCAAACACCAGCTGTGCCATTCACTGGCCTTGCTGTTAACTTTTTCACTGGATTTATTACAAAACCGTAATTGCACCTTGCCACACGCTGGACTGCTCTCCTTTGCAACGTGACAAAAATAGAGGCTCTGCATTCGGGACCTGGGGGGTACCCAGACGAGACACTCCGAGGTTGTCTTTGTTGCCATCGTTGCAGTGGCACGCTCAAATCACCTAACCAAGGCGTTGCCTAATTCGCTGCGTGCTAGAGCCACGCGCGCATTCGCCAAAGAATAGGGCGTCTAGGGCCATGGCCAGTGGAACAGGGCCTTCCCGGACCAAAGTGTCGGTGGGCGAAGCGGTGCGGTCCACGCTGTGCGGCGTACCCGTGTCTTCCTCAACCGAGGCCGCTCTTCCATCCATGGTGTCTATCCGTCTGTCCAAGGAAGCACTCCGCTTGTTGACAACGTCAGGAGCCCCACAGGCGTCCATCCAATTTGGCACTGCCAACACCCTCGTTATTGGCGACCAGCGTTTTGAATTCCATCGCGTGAACGCCGATACCCAGGTCAACCAGGTGTACCGCCGGACCACTGCCAACACACCAACGCAGGCTCCCACCCAAACTCGCACCACATCGGGTGTACCTAGCTTTGACCTCGCCGGCCAGATCACCCACAAGTTGGCTTTACCGGTCCGAATGGACGCGTCCCTCAAAGAACGACTAAAGTACAAAACCCAGGAAGCTGGTCGGGATCGCTCGGCGCGCCAGAGCGTTCTGCTGGACGACAAAGAAGCATTGAATATGAACCGAGCGTCACGCGTGCCAGCTCGACGCCCCGCTGCCAAACCGTTGTGCAGTCGTCCAACGGCAGCACACGCTGTCGATGTCACCAACGGCAAGTCCCACCTGACTAGCCCCACAGGCTTGGCTCCTCCCGCCACGGGGGGCATTCCCTTGCGAACCCGGCTAATTCAACTGCTAGCCTGCCAAGCCAGCTCCCTCGACTCGCTGGTCGGTAAGGTTAAGGCCAAGCGGGATGATATTTGCCAACTGCTCCCACAGATCGCCGGCCCCGTAACTCCACCGCAAGGGCCGCGATCGTCCAGCTACCCTGGCCCAGGGTCCGCTCATTCGGCGTGGAAACTGCTTCCAGCAACCTACTGTGAGGTTAAAGTGCACGATTGGGGCCAATACTCGGCCCGTGAACGCGATGAAGTGATCAAACATGCCACTCAGGCATTTGACCTGCTGAAGCTACCTAAAGATGCTCCCGAACGCACTCGCCTTATCCCACCCAACAAGCCTATTGGCTTCAATCACCGGTTCCCCACCATGCCGGGAGCAACTACCTATAACCGTACGCTGCCCGAACCCGCGGATGCAGCTCTGATTACTCGCAAGTCTCCCTTGACTCCCACAACCACCAGCGCAACGCCAACAAGCACACCGCTGGCAACTGTCAGTGCTCGTAAGCGTAAAACTAATGGCCCTGCCCACAGCTCAACGGCCGAGAAGTTAGCCAAAGCGAGCGCCAGAGGCAGCCGAAGGCCAGCCAGCAGTGCTACGACATATAGCGCGCGTGTGGAGAATCGCAGTACTAAAAAGGAAACGATCAAACCCATTCTGCCCAAAGTATCAGTGACTGAGTACCAGCAAACCCCCACCACCAAGGAGCTAGCATCCACCACACGGACGCGATCCCGCGAGACAGCTGAGCCAAAGGCATCTGACCTCGCGCATTTTCCGGCACAAGCCACGCTATCGCCCAAAGCTACCAAGACCAGTGGCGGTGGCCCCACTGGAGGTTCCTTGTCGGCCCGGACCGACTCCACCCCCATCACTAAAAAGCGCAAGACCTCCACGTCGCAGTTTGTGCGGTCCAGTCCGGCTCTGGACGACGCGGCGGTCTCCGACACTGGGCGCCAACGACGCACTGCGCCTACCACCCAGCCTCGGGATAAACCACAGGCCGTGCCCGGTAAGGGAGACATGGGATCCCCCGCCGCCCGGCGCTCTCCGGCAGCTGAGTCAAAGGCTCTCAGTGAGCGACCGCGCGGACGAGGGACCAAATCAGCAGCAGCGACTGAGTCCGATGGTTACCGGATTCCCAAACGAAAACCAGTCTCCAAATCCGCTGGCTTGTCGGAAACCCCTGATCCGTGGACCGCCAAGGGTAGCCCAGCGGGTCACAGCGCTAGTCGGGACCGCCACACACCTCTACAGCAGCAGCAGCAGGGGTCTGTCCACGACACCAGGCCGCTTAGTTCAACGGGGTCGCAAACCTCGTCCTCCTGCACTGACTCTCCCTTTGGTCACTCGCAGCCGTCGACAGGGCCTGGGCAACCGTTGGGCCGCTCCTACTCCGCTGGTTCTCGGCTGGACGCGTTGGATTTAACGGTGCGCCCCGTAATCACCTTGGAAGACTTTGAAGCGCTCCAGCAAACGTTCCACCAGGTGTATCCTGAGTATACGCTTTTGCATCAGCGGATCAAACGCCGCCAGGCCAACATAGAGCGACTGGCACAGCTGATGAGCAGCCATCCAGCCTACTACCAATCCCAGCATTCGCGGGAAAATGGCCCCGCCAACATCGACCCTTCCATCGCGCGCCAAATCGAGCAGCTACTCAGCGAAACCCAGCAAGACGAACAAGAAGAGTTGGGCCGGCTAGCTTCATCGCCCGCAGCATCGGCGGAGGCCAGCGGCAGGGACGCCGCTCCCATTTCTGCTGTGTGGGCTCGCCGCTATGGCCGATTCCATGAGTTTATCAAGCGTGCCAAACAAGAGCTGACGCGCGCGCATGCCGAATTATCGCAAGCGCACACAAGGCCTTCTCCGTCCAAAGGCAAGCAGGCTGCCAATCGAAGCAGTCATACGACTACAGCGCTTGTTCGTTAAACATGGTACACATATACATACGCTAAAGCTGGGTGCGGGTAATGTGCTGCTGATGGACAGCGAGCTCTTAATGCTTTTGCCTCGCGATGACCAAACCTATTCCCGTTATACATCTCTTTTTTTTCGATGCCAAAAACAAATGGACTGTGGTAATGTAACGAGCAACGCCCCAGCGCAATCGTTTCGGCGCTAATTTTTTTCCACATGTTGCCAGGGTTTGCCAGTACGACCTTGACCTTCTCCTAGCTGTTACATATAGCCTGGCTCCCGCGTGACTTTTATATCCACCCATACTGCCATACCGTTCTCATTTGTACCATCACCCCCATGTACGGCTATCAGTTTCCACACTCTTTGGCCGTGGCCGAGTTTCAGGCCATCGTTCTTGCGAATGGGCCCATCGGAGCTGCTGCCTGCACCTATGTTTGGCACCCAACTATCTATCCCTGCACTCGCATCTTGACATTTCCACCCATTTGCTATGCCCTTTTATCTCCTCGTAGTGGCGTAGAACTGACTCTTCACTTGTTGCCATTGTGGAAAATTGGCAACGGTCAGCTACCTGGGCTGCCGTTCATTGCAGGCTGACGATTGCTGGTGTATAGCATTCACTGTTTTTCTTGACGCTTTTTACATTTTTTTCGACACAGCAGTAATAATCATTCGCTTTCCAAACTGGCCTTTATACTTTTCCACAGCGTCCCAGGATTATACGAAAGACCCAGTTAACTACAGCCCTGATGTGCTGCCTGGGCCGGCTTTTTCTGCCTGCTGGTTAATGGGCACGTATCAGTGTGGTGTCTCGGTCCACCGCTGGCATGTAACAGCGGGTGAGGAAGAGCTATGGGGAAGGAACGGCAATTGCTCTTGTTCGACGATGCTTGTGAAGTCACAGTCCCAGGCATTGGGAGGGGTTTTATTTTGGCTATGGTATAATTTGAGCTGATTTATATAAACATAGTTGTGCTGGATTCACATCCCACTCGGGCTGCTCGGCCCACTCGAACCTCAACTTTAGCCTTACTCTTGTCAATTTCGTTTTCTGCACACGCAGTGGTCTGGGCACCTGGTGATAACCACCTCTGCCAAGCGTCGCATAGCGGGATGCCAGGTCAGAGTAATCAGCATGATTCAGGCTTACAACGTGTAGTGCCCCGGCCACTGACAAACCGAGCCTGTCCAATGCAGCACACATCATCACATGGACGATCGCATGGTCCAAAGCTACACCTTGTACAAACTATCGACGAAACCACGGGCAATATCGCCCACGACACTCCGATCGGGCACCGTGGTGGCCAGCCCATAGATTGCTGCCGACCCCTTATCAAACTGCGTGGGGTTCGCCTTGACCTCAGCAACCGCATCACGCAAATCGATGAGGAACTGCTCGGCCATGGGCGCACTAGGCAGCGTAAACGCGAAATGTACGCAGGACGGGAACTGAAGCACACTGAGGCCCCAGCCCTTGATGTTCATGACGTCGTTGATGCCGTAAATACTCAGCGATTCGTGGGCGGAAAATGCCACTACGGAGACCCATGGATCCCCTACCAAGTACAGCTCCGGCAGTGTGTCCTGGATGCCCCGTTTGACCTGGCGCGCTGCTTCAATAATCTGTCGGGTAGCATCAATGTAGCCCTGCTCACCCATGCGCACCATGGCTGCCCAGCATCCAGCGATGAGCGCACCGGATCGTGACCCAGCAATCGTGGGAGATGCGTAGATACCGCCGGTCCAATCGGTAGTCACAAAGTACTGACAGTGGCGAAGGGTTTTGCTCCGGTACAAAATGACGGACGATCCTTTGGGCGCAAAGCCATACTTGTGGGTGTCACAGGAGATGGCAGTCACGCCCGGGAGGCGGAAATCGAATGGTGGAAGATGATCCCCATACCCTGCCTGGGCCATAAAAGGAAGTAAGAACCCGCCCAAACAGCAGTCGACATGCAGCCCAACGCGGTATTTGACGGCCAGATCCGAGAGGCCTTTGATGTCGTCAATCACACCGTTGGGGAAATTGGGAGCGGAACCGACGATCTATACCATGCAAGTAGGAGCGGTTCCCGCGTGGCCAAAAAATGCCGCAAAGGACTCGTATATATATATATATATTGGGTTGCGGGCATGGTTGTGAGATTTTTTACTAACCATGATTTTGCTGTCGAAAGCCAAAAAAAACTAACAAAGAGACCAGACTTACCATGATGGTGTTGCGGCTGATGGCTCGCTTGACGCTCGTTAGGTCAACTTTCTGGGTGACAGCATCCACGGGCACCTGAATCAAGGTGATACCAAAGTACTCGGCGGCTTTTTCAAAGGCCGCGTGAACAGTCACGGGCACAACCATTTCCGGGTGGCTTTTTATGCCATTGCACTGCCGAGCCCACACGAGGTGCGCTCGAACGGACATGATGATGCTTTCCGTCCCGCCCGATGTGGTGGTGCCGACAGCCTCTGGTGGCGCGTTGTACATCTGGAGCACCATGGCAACCACCTCGGCCTCCATCTTACGCAGCCCTGGGAACACGTCAGGGTGCAGCGGGTTGGCCACGGAGAACATGGCGTACGCCTTGGCCACCAGGGCGCCAAGCGCTTCACCGCCATGGTACACGGTCCCCGACTGCTTACCATCCCGCCAGTGAGTATCAAGCTGGTGCCGGCGTTCAAGCTCGTGGACCACTTGGTCGTCTGAGAGCCCGTTGGTGGGCAATGCGGTATACGTGGCCAGACCGGGAATGTCAGGCGCAACCTGCTTTTCAATGCTCGCAATAGTCGTACTCACTTGCTGGTGGACCATGCGGTCGGCACCCGGCAGCGTGCGCAGCGACTTCACCACCCAATTGGCGGTCGATTGGTATAGATAGCGGCATGTTCCTGACACGCCCTGAATAGCTAAATGCCGGGTAAAGCGAAGAGTGTACCGGACCAGCTTGTACGCCAGGTACGCATTCACGGCAGCTTGTTTGGGATTGGTCACAACGTACGAGAACCAGTCGCGGTAATGCAGTGGTGGGAACCACGACCGCCCCGGTAGCGACACGATATTGGCCATGAGGGTGTCAATGTTGGTGCAGGCAGTGAGGGAGGAACATAAACTAGGACCCAGAGAAAATGGCAGTAAGCAAGTGGAGAGTAATAGAGCTGAGTAAGGCAGCCCTGCAAGTCACACGGCTTGGTTTAAGGTAACGCAACTGGCAGCATCGAATTTTATCATTTTCCACTCGGATAGAAACACGGGTGAACAAAAAATAAAGCACACACATCACTGTGGTGAGGGGAATGTACGTAAGCGCATTTGTGCCCTGGCGGTTTCAGGTGCTATTGATTCACAGTATCTCACACTCTGCGGTTGCGCTCATTCCAGAGGAGCTCTTAACATTCGTCATTCTTTGCCACCTTTGCCCGGGCTGCGAATCACTCAAACCTTGTCTCTACCGCCTGACAACCCCTTGAGCAATGTTGGTCAGGCACGCCACTCATCACGTCGCTTCCAGTGGGACCTGGCCAAGCCGTTGTCTGTGGCAAACACCCATACTTGCTTTAGCCCCTTTCCGCACCACGTTCAAAGTCCAGCGAGCTACATTGGGTGAACCATCATTACCCAGCCAATCACATTAAAATCCAGCTGTCTATTGTCATGGTGACGAATTGCCAGCCAATATCGCTTTCTCACCTGTCAAATGTGAAAAGGCTGCCGCTAAATGAATAATGACACAAGTATCCCAATATATAGAAAAAGTCATCCATGGTACGACCGCTAGGCACTGCTACTAAGCTACATCATAGTGTTGTTCAATCTGTTGCGGCGCGAGCCGGAACACCTAGCGACGTCAAAGGACTGGGGCTGGCATTAGGAACACTGTTCACAGCCAAGACTCAGCGCCACATAGCGAGTGGCTAACGGCAGTCACAGAGATGAGCAGGGTTTGCAAAAACACAAAGAACCCTTGGCACAGAAAAGGCAGTTAGCTCGGTGTAGTGAACAACTAGGAGCACCAGTGCCAAAGGGTCAAGCACAAAGTATAGCCAGCAACGAATATA